>FIZR01007177.1:0-12441 GCA_900060175.1 Ferrisia virgata
GGGGGGGGGGGGGGGAATTAGATATGTCCAGTGAAAAGAGGAATTAAGAAGAGTAATGGTTGATTTTATGATTTCAAGTATGAACAGAAGAAATGAGAGTTAAAAGGAAGTAAGAACTTTAAGTTGAAGTTCACTCGCGATAGAAAATAAGTATGGATGATTTTTGGACTTTATATTAAAATGTTTAACTTGAGTAATGTTTTGTGCTACGTTTTTGATTTGAAGTTTTTGATCAAAAACTCAAAATGAAAGACGATTACGAATGACTTTTGCACTTCATGTTGAAATGTTGACACAGATGTGTCTTTGCATTTTATGTTAAAATGTCCGAGTTGAATAAATGTAAAAAAAATATAAAAATTAAAAAATAATTAAAAAATTAAAAAAAATAAAAGATAATTATAAGTGACTTTTTGCATTTTATTTTATAATGTTGACATGGATCTTTAATTTGAAAAAATTAAAAATTAAAAAAAAAAATAGAAAATAGAAAAAATTAAAAGATTAAAAAAATTTCAATAAAAAATTAGAAATTTGAAGAAATTACTTTATTATAATTATCTATTTAGAATGCAACATTTTTTTTTAGATAAAAAAATTATAAATGATTTCTGCACTTTATGTTGAAATGTCCAAGTTGAATAAATGTGGAAGGTAGTGGTGAGTTGGAGAGTTGGAGGTGTACGTTTTGGATGAAATGTCAAGTATGAACTGGAAGTAAGAAGAGTAATGAATTATATTTGCATTTTATGTTAAAATGTTCAAGTTGGATAACAATGAAAAACAATTGTTCAGGAGGTAGTGTACGTTTTTGATAATGATATGTAACATATCCATGATCTAGAATTTTTCTTTAACAGGAAGAATACCTAAATTCTTTATTTTTATTTTTAAATTTTTTTTCTATATTTTTAATTTTTAATTTTTTCATTTTATTTTTATTTTTTTAAACATTTTTAATTTTTTCTACCGCAGACCTAGAAACTATTTGCTCAGCTCGATACTGACCAAAATCTGTCCAATTTAGGCTGTAGGCTCAGTGTGGTAATAGATTTGATATTTTCAAGAGGAGGTGCCTTTGGGTGGAAATTCAGAAATGTCCAAATTTGGGATTGGGGGTGCTGAGGGATTAAAATGACAAAAATTTCTGGGTTTTAAGCCAATTGAAAGAGGATCAGAAGTTGTATAACATATTCCAAAATCAGCCTCCTAGGTCGATTAGGAGGGAAGGTGTACGAGTTCTTCCGCGTTTTTTGATTTTGAAAAAAGGCTGTGTCATGCTATTTTCCCTCCAAATTGAGAAATTGAGTTGGGAGATTAAAATTTTCTATACTAGTTTAATATGGGCGTAAAATATGCTTTTTTGGGTTACAACTTTTCATCTTCATTGCACCCCCTCACAGCTGCAAAGAAATTTTTGGGCAGTTTTTCTCATTATTTGAGTTTTGTAACACGCATTTACTGAACAAGAAAAAACACCACAGAGGTATGAAATCTGAAAAAAATTCATTTACAGTTAAAAAAAAAACGTGAACTCCCCTCCCCCACTAATATTTTTTAAAAACGCATGAAAAGAGAGATAATGGTGAAAACTTGCCACCTATGATCATTGCCGGTATAAATATGGGCAATAATTTCACTTTTGAAAAAATTTGAGTCGGAAAGCTGAAATTTTCGCCACATTATTCACAGATAATTTTGTGACTATTGCACCCCTCCCCCCCCGGTTGTTCGCAGATTTCGTCAGGTACAATAGCCTTTCTCATTTATTTTATAATTCCAAAAAGAAATCCGTGTAAAACCTTCGGAAAACACGCTGAAAAGCAGATATACTACATAAAATTCACCATTTCTCTCTACTTCTTGCCATAAATAATAACTGCGAGAAAACTTTCCTCTGATTTATTAAAAAAAATTTGTTTGAAAAAAATCTCGGTCTCTGCACGTTATAAGGTTTCGATGATCGTTTTGCTACTCTTGCTATTTTTTTTTTTTTTTTTGCCTATGCCTGTATAATTCAAAAACTGATGATACTCGGTCATTTTTTCATTCTTCGACTACCGGATGTAAATCTTGTCCGAAATATATATGACCGATATATGTCATCGAATCGGGGCAAAACTTCAGACAGGGAAAAAAAAAGCTCGAAAGTTGATACGAGGCGAAATATTTCTATCTATTCCATATTCTCTCTCTCTCTCTCTCTCTCTATATATATATATGTGTGTGTGTGTGCTATACGAATCGTACCACCGAAAATGAGGAATATGTTGAAAACTGAACCTCGGTGATAAATAGATATTACATGCAAATAAAACAACCCCACTGCGCGTTATGCTCAAACATCGCCTCGAACCATGATTTTAAATTGCGCTCTATAAGCTGCTAATGGGAAGAATAAAGACTTTCGCCAATCTTTTACGCCTTGCCGAGTCCCATCTCGCATTATTATTACGCCGTTGCAATGCTCGTATCGTATCGTATTCGGTTAACTGTTAACGCAACCCTATATACACTACAGCACTATACCAACACCCTAATTTGATTTACTCGATTGATGAGCCCAGTGTGGTGAGCACGAACAGTGTTTCTCATTTCGATGATAGAAAGCCACAGATTATTGGTACCTGTGACGTGGATAATTATTCCTAAATATTGAGCAGTAGATCGGTGGTCGAGAATTTGGTGATCATTGATTTGAAATTATTACTCACAAGAGAACCTACTCAATCATCCGGCACCCATTTGAATGAAACTTAGCCAGATGGAAAGATCATGTCCGAAAACCCCCGAAATCAAATTTTCAACATTTGAAATTCATTTTTGGATTTTTGGCGAATTTTTGAAAATTTTTAGTTTTACTAACTATATAGCTGATGAATAACTAGAATGTAAATTTTGATATTTTAAACGTAGTTCGCACAATTTTTTTTCCATTTTTTATGTAACGCATGTCACCTAAAAAAAAAATTTTCTTCGATTTTTTCAGTGAAATTGGGTCTTTTCCTATTATTGTTAGGGGTAATATTTTTACATTGACTTCTTTTATCAAAGTTGAGAATTTCATAACTGCCCACGTTTGAAGATTTTAACACAAAATCATAGAGTTGAACATTACTTAAAACTCAAACTAGGAAGCTAAGGCTTATGTTTTTAATTTTCCTCAGAATTTCAACTCAAAATCATTAAAATCAACCACTATCCTTTCCTTCACTTCGTTTCCACTTTTATTTTTACATTTTTCATAGCAAAAACATTTTGTTTCACATATAATAATTTACAATTATAAAATAATAACTCTTCCGCACAACACTATCACAGGGTTTTCATCCTTTATTTATGAACTTAATTTTTTAATAATTATCGGCATTTCAACTTTTTATCTGATATAACCTAATTACACGTCACCTAATGAACCTGAGACACTTAATCCTAAGCCTGTGCACATTTTACCTCACCTTGCTCCAGCACTAGTCAAATTTTCATCTGTGATGTTTTCTAACATTCATAATTTCGAAAAATTGCTCAGCATTTCTTTTTATAAAGTTCAACTTTTTTTCGTCAAGTATAATTCAACCGTTGACGGTCCAGATCTGTCAACACTTGATCATTAGTAGCTTATGGTAAATAGTGGGCTGTCAAAAGTTCACCAAAAATAGTAGACCATTAGGATTCGGTCTGTTAATCTTTGACGGTTCAGATCCATCAATACTTGACCATCAATTGTTTACAGTTAACCAAGCACTGTTCATAGTTGACCATCAATAGTGGACCATCAACACCCACATCATCAAGATTTGAACTGTAAACCCTTCATGGTCTAGATCTGCCAATATTTGACCATCAATAGTTAATAGTTGACTGTAGACTGTCAAGAGTTGACCATCAATATCTTGAACGTCAACTTGAATGTTACAAACCAAATGCTAAACAAATTTTCAAAATTCTTCATTTTTTTCATTTCCCTGGTTCCAGCAGAAGTTCAAATTTCATCTGAAGTGATGTAACTTAAAAAAAAATAGTGATTTCTTTTTAGCATTAGGAATTTTGAAAATTGCTTGGCATTTTTTCATAACATTCAACTTTTTTATCGAACATAATCCAATTGTTGATCCAGACGTTGACAGTCCAGAAAAGTTGGCCATCGATGATAAGGCCAACAAAATATAAACATTGTCAGAGGTCAACTGTTAGAGGGTCAGCTATAGAAAGGTCAACTGTTGAAAGGTCAACTGTTAAAAGGTCAACTGCTGATGGGTCAACTGTAGAATGCGCTATTAAACATCTTTCGATGTTAACAATTTAAAGTTTGGAAAACCGTGAATGTTTTTCAACAAAAATTCGTACACCCCCAAATATCCACCTCCCAAATCGTCCATGCTTTCTGAAGCCTGTGGCAAAAGTTTCAACTTCTGCAGGATTTTCAAAATGCTCTAGAATGGTCGGATGTACACTTCAGCAGCTGGGAGTTTCATCCTTGCCCATTTAGACCTATTCTAAAAAAAATTGAAGTAGGTTTCTCAGTATTTCCAGCCGCACAGTTGAAAAATTTATTATTTTTTGTCAATTGTCCGGCTGAGAAATTCGATGAAGCTATCTGTTGGTGGTTAATTCAAAACCCAGGAGGGTCTGATAATACAAAAAATTCACTTATGATTGGAGCTGGATTATGTCTCAGTGGACGGAGGGCGACATTTTTTCAAAAAACATGCAATTATTAAACGAATGAAAGTTAATTTTCAAAATTATTCAAAAGGAAATTTCGTTTTCAAGTTTTGGGGAAAAAATGCTCAACCTTTGAGCCGAAAAGCTTGAGTTTGCATGACTTGTTGGAACAAACGCTCAACTTATGCATGACTTGCTAGACCGTTAGACAGTACAAACTGGTTGAATGTAGTAATTATCATTTGTTGTCCTCATGCCCCCACTGATATCACGTATAAAGACGATTCGGCAAGTGTTTAATGAAAGTAAGAATTTCTTTTTTATGTATTGCTTAATTTTCTTGTAAGTTCAGATTTTCAAGTCTGTTTGTTCTATAGACAATGAAACATCAAGATGGGAATTAACGCGTACAGCGGTAAGGGGATTACAGAAATTTTAGGTTCAGAGTTCCTCAATACTTCTCCGTTAGGAGCGCTGTTCACTAGTTCCTATTCAACTTGTTGAAAATTCGGATTTGTCAAGATCTCAGACGCAGATGAGACATAGATTCTTTGAGTTTGCCATGTTCTATCCAGAAAAAGAAAAACTTCTAAGTGACCAATGACCGTCGAGCTGCCGTTGAGCTAGAATTAGTAAACAGTGCTTCTACAGGGGAAAACAAGAGGAACTCCTCTAAACCGCAATCCCTTTACCTCTGGAGCAGGAGACTCCCATTTTGGTGTTTCAGTGTCTATACTTTTGTCACTTCCTTTGAAAAGGAAAAAGACAAGCCCTGGGGTTCCGGCTACCTGTGCTTGATGCAAGTCGAAGAATTGTGGTAGTGATTCCAAAGTAAGAAAAAATCTTCAAGTTTTGGTACACAAATGGTTTAGCAGGAGCCAAAAAACCAAAAGCTGGCTGCTATCAGCCTGATTTTCTTTGTCATATTGTCAATTAAAACCAAGCTATTACAGTCCATCGGCCAACGGTGGATGAGGGGGGGATATCACCCGTTTTGGGGTCGTAGAAGACCATTAAGACAATTTTTAGTCATGTCAGATATTTATTTTTATTTATTAATTTTTTCCCCGAATGATGAGATCATTTACTCCGCTCAATACCGACCAAAATCGCTCTGTTTGGCGGAGGATTAAATATATCGGAGTGAGGATGATCTTGGTTCAAAATTCAGTTTTGCCCCATTTTAGAGGCGGGGGTGTTGAGGGACCAAAAACGCAAAAACTGTCCCTTTTCAAGCCAATTGAAAGAAAACCAAAAGTTGGTTAATATTTCCAAAACTCAACCTTCCAAGTCAATTAGGAGGGAAGATATGAGGGTATCCCTACTTTTTGAACCTGAAAAGGGCTCTTCCAACCCTAGCAACTCAACAAATTGAGCTAGGAAGTTGAAATTTGGTATGTACATTCAGTTGGCGCTCTAAATGTGCCTTTTGAGGATTCCGACTTTTTAGCTCCATTGCACCTTCTCATAACCAAAAAAAGTGGCTTTTTGCTGGGGTTTTTTCATTTTTTCAGTTTTTCAAGTTTGTTCCTCACATAACTCCCCGCCAAATTGAGCTAGGAAGTTGAAATTAAGTATGTATATTTAGTGATGGTCCTATATGTGTATTTTGAGAGGTCTCAACTTTTTAGCGTCATTGCACTCCCTCATAGCTCCAAAAAGTGGTTTTTTGATAGCGTTTTTTCATTTTTTGAGTTTTTTGAGTTTGCTCCTCACATAACTCCCCTAAAAATAGAGCTCGGAAGCTGAAATTAATTATGTACATTTAGTGAGGGGTTCTAGATGTGCCTTTTGGGAGGTGTTGACATTTTAGCCCCATTTCACCCCTTCACAGCCCCAAATATGTGGTTTTTTGGTCGTTTTTTCTTATTTTCTGAGTTTGTTCCTCGCATAACTCCCTTTCAAATTGAGATAGGAAGTTGAAATTAGGTATGTACATTTGGGGTTCGACTCAAAATATTGGACCAACACTTCTTGCCCGAATACACAATTGGTCATTCAAGCTCTCTATTAATTTTATCTGAGATCCATATTAATAATAAAAGAAAATATCCAACTTACATGCAAGTAAAGTCGGATTTATTTTTTAATTGCTATTTTATTATACCAAGTGTACTTATCCAAGTATTGGGACAAATTGTAAAAATGAATAAAAACTTCGCATTTATCCAAAATTATTATTATGTGATGAGCATAAACCAGCACTGAATAAACAAACGAAAATAAAAAACAACTCTGACTCTTTTGCTTACAAAATAAACCCATCGTGTACAGGTAATAACGTCAAACAATCAAAATGAGATGAAAGAAAATGAAAAAAAAAAAAAAAAGGAAGAAAACAATCTCAAGATGAAAGATACCATCATCGTGCAATTTGATAAGCATCATTTTATACACATGAATTTCTCGATTCATCCCAGCACCCCGGAGGGTATATACGTGCATCGGTTCAACACAATAAATAAGAACCTTTTATAAACACGAACGAGAGTAAGACGTAATCGAAAATGTATTGTCATCTTAAATAGCTCTATTGAATAGACGATACCGAGCTATATAATAATAATAACAAAAAAAAAATAAATAAATAAATAAAAATAACTACAACACGTTGATCCTACATTGACCAGAAAGTCTATACGAATATCATTCACCCTGCAACATGGAGAAAATTACATTTAATCACTATTTGATTACTTATACTTTGGCAAATACTACAAACAAACAAGGCTGGCAAATTCAACGATAATTGTGTGCTTTTTAAGAAGCGCAGAGGGAGCTGACTTCCAAGTTATTTGTTTAAATTATTCATTTAAATGGGATTTTAAAAGTTTCATCGTGCCGGAGTTAATGTGGCGTGGTTTACGACTCCCGATAAAAATATTCTTTTATATGAAGAGAAAAATATTTTTCGAGGAAAAAAAATGAAGAAGAAAGGGAGACGGTTTCTAAGTACTTTGGTAATTTACATATTTTTTCATCTTTTCGTTTGACGTTAGCCCAACACGCCGAATCGAATTAATGACTATCGTTAAATAACTTGTCACTGAAATGTGCCACACAGTCTTTCCTAATACTTTCTATACAGGATTAAGAATATTTCATCGAAACGATACGATACGATGGTGATGTTTGTGGTAAAAGCACCGACCTACTGATAGATTAAACTTATAGGTAGGTATACGAGAAAAAAAAAACTTCGAAACGAAACACCAGACCAAACGAATAACTCGACGAAATACATTCGCTAGGTAGATTTACCTACGTACATATTACGTGCATCCGTCTTTGATAATAATTACCAACTTTTTGGAACCATCATCAGCGGCTTTGGACGTTCGGAATCCTCAACCATTCGCGACAAACACCTAATTACAAGAGGTCCGAAGAAACACGCGGCTAATTGTTTTACAGCAACTCGGGTGGCCTTTATAGTCGCAAGGCTTTGTGATAAAAAGACCACAAGAAAAACCGCTTCTTGTTTCTTTGCAGTAGCCAGAGCGGTAAGATGGCGGGGTAAAGCCGCAGGCTGAGCCCGAGTGCGTATATGAAAGAAACGCCAATTCGAACCATGGCTTGGGCATACACCTCCGCCCTCGCTACCATCACCAAGACGTACTACTCTGTATTATGTTTATCCTATTTGTCATGGAAGAAAGAGAGAATTAATTTAAATGTAGATGTCTTTACTTTGTGCGAGCGCTTGTTTATGGTAATCAAGCCGGTAATGTGTATGGTACTGGCGTATAAGAAAAAGCGCAGGGAGTTAAACGCAGACAAAGCAAAAATAAATGCCATTTAGTCGTTGGAAGGCTTGGCTGATGGCTCTTCTCTTCTGATGGCGGTTTTTGTTTTCAATTATGTTGGGTAAATACTGACGTTACTCTGTTGTTCGTTTCTTTTTTCACCTCTTTCTTCATCTTCGGTATCTTTCTTCAGCAGCCATCGCATCGTGAATCGTAAGATTATTAATCAACTGTACCACACAGCCTACAGCTCTATAAAGTACAAAAAAGGGTGCGCCTGAGAAACCCTCCTTTTGAGGTGAAATTGTAACAAAAAATGTTCAACTTTGAAAAGAACAGTTTGATAGTAGAGAGAGAGACAGACAGACAGAAAGAAAGAGAGCAGTGCTATATCTATGGATCTTACTCTTTTGGGAGTAGTTTTATCACCTTAGTCGATTTGTGAAATAAATTGAAGGGTGCCTTGTCTAACGATCATCGCATCAGATCGTAAAAACAAATGAGTAATGTCTCTAAAGCGACGATTACCAAAAACTGTATTCGAAAATGAGACTTAGATACGGTTTGTATAGGTTAAATATCGTCTCAGCGATTCAAAATATTGTAATGTGCTCTCGTCTTCGTTGTGGATTCAGGGATGACAAATTAAGACTAAAAAGGACGATCCCCGTTGTATTTGAGTACTTGCCTCAAAAAATAATTTTAATCGAGGAGGTGGATATCTTAAGGATGGTTTGGGATGGATGTGAATTTACCAAAAGTAGGTTTTTGAAATTTTGAATAAAAATCTAAGCCCTCTACATCAATCAGAGGTAGATGTAGCACTGTTCAATCAATTTTTTTAAGGTCAAAAAAGTTGAAAAACGATACTTCATATTCTCCTAATTGATCTAAGAGTGCAACATCACGTCGTCCTCACAACTGTAAAATTAAAATTTGAATAAATTTTCGACTAAATTACGTTCTCAGGCTAAAAAAAACGCAATTTTCAAACCGTTTTTTTTTTTTTTTTTTTTAAATTAACATTATTTTAAACACATTCCTGGGGCGTGTTTTCAAGTACCAAAAAAAACCTTAATTTTAAATAATATTTTTAGCCTAATTTTCAATGTCATATTGTCAATGAAAAGTAGTCTATAGCAGACTATCGACCAATGGCGGATGGAGGGGGAAATCAGTTTTGGGGTACCAGAAAACCAATGATACAACTGTTGGTCATGTCAAACACGTATTTATTACCTTTTAGCTTCATTTTTTTTGCCGCAAGTAGCAAGTAAAAAACATTTGCTCAGTTTCATACCAAATAAAATTAATCAAATTTGGGCACTAGGCTTGGATTTGGCGACAGATTCGAAATTTTTGAGGGGAGATGACCATGGGTTAAAATTCAGCTATGTACAAATTTAGAGAAGGAGGTACTGACATGCTGAAATGGAAAAAATTATTCGTTTTCAAACTAATCCATAGAGAATTCAAAGTTGCATGTCAATTAGAAGGGGAGATATGTGACTTTGGCCCCTTTTTGCCTTCAAAATATGCTAGTTTCTACCCAATCTCCCTTCTAAATTGAGCTTGGAAGTTGAAATTTAGTATGCATACTTAGTAGGGGGACACAGACGAGTCAATCTTGCACTCAAAAATCTAAAATTTCACGTAATTTTTTCCATACAAAAACCGAGGAAGAAGACGGATGAAGTGACGTGCTACAATAAAGCTAAAAAGTCGAGATTCGAAAAAAGCACATCTTGAGCCTCTACTAAAGGTACACATCGAATTTCAACTTCCTAGCTCAATTTAGATAGGCGATAGAGGATAAGCTGATCTTTTTCAAGGTCAAAAAAAGGTAACCCCCTCATATTTCCTTTTCTAATTGACCTAGGAAGCTGAATTTTGGATGTAATATGTAATTACAGATTGTCTATCGATTGGCTCAAAAAGGAACAAGTTTTGCAATTTTAACTCCTCAGTATCCCCTCCCACAAATTTGGGCACAACCGAATTTTAACCTAAGGTCGTCTCTATTCCAGAATATCAAATAGCCCACCAATCGAAGCCTAAACCCAAAATTTAATCGATTTTGATTAGTATCGAAGTGAGTAAATAACTTTCTTGGCTTCGAAAAAATAAATAAATAAATTGGCATGGCCAAAAATGTCCGTAATGGTCTTCTAGGACTCCAGAACGGATTTCGTTAATATCCTTCCCACCCCCTTTAGCCTGGTTTTCATTGATAATATGATATAGAAAATCTGGCTAAAAATGAATGAAAGTAAGAAAAAAAAAAACCTGATCACTCTTCTCGAAAAAACTTGTCCTAGGTACTCAAAACTTTTATCTAGATATTTTCTCATCTTTGCAAATAAAGTACGTTCGCAGAAAATACATACAAAGATAGGTAGGTTGAATTTTGTTTTTCTTTTGGGTGGGTGTGTAGGTGGGGGGAGGGGGGTTGTAACAGGCATGCTGACAATAGTCGCTGAATGATCGTAAACCGATGTAGTAATATCTAAAAAATTTCAGCTCTCTAATTCAATTTTTCAAATTGCAAAATTGACATAAAATTCAATAATGCTCAACAATTCTTAAAAAATCTAAGAAACAATAATTTTTCTAAAAATGGAATTATTGCACATTTTTTGTTAAACTCAAAAAGATCATTGCCGGCAAATTTTCTTCATTACCACTCTTTTAAGGGTTTTTAAAAAGTACAACTTTTTCTCGCTATTTTCACGATTTTTAAAATAAATTATGATGGAAATTAATTTTGTCAAAACGATTTCCTGAAGTGGTAGTAGTACAACAATTTCAAATGATTCAGCGCAAATTTCAATTTTATCCTTCATAGCCGATTTTTCAGAGGCACTGAAAATAATCCATTTTTCACCTCCTTTAAAATGAATTTATCAAAATTGAAGAATTCTTTCTAGGAAAAAAATTCATTCAAAGGGACACATTTCATCAACCTATTTTTCCAACAATTTTCTTATATTTTTGTATTATGGGACCCATCTTAGTTCCGCCAAATTGGGCCCGGTCTACGAATTGATTTTTATCAGGTGATGAATCTTTCTTTTATAAAATAATCATTCGTAGTATATCTGGTGAAAATTTTTCTTTTTTACACTACAATCCAAAAATTGTTGACTGAAAGGTAAGCAAATTTTGAAAATATTCGAGGAATGAAAGATGTCCGTTCATTACACATTATGCTGCTTGACGATTTCTTAATTTATATCACCTTATTTTTTGAGTGGAATTATTCATTTTTAATTTTTTTTTACGACCGGATTTTTGCTTTTTAAAAGTATTTTTTTTTTCTTAACGCCATGTTCTGCAACGGAGGCCAGAGGCGTATTGAAGGGACAGTTAGTCTAGTTTTGGTCACAAAGGATAGTAGATTTTGGATATTTTGACGATCATCAGCCAGGACTTCTTCAGGATCGTTTGATGTAAGATAAGTATAGGACTCTTTCTCGGTGATACTTGGGACATTCGAAGAGTATTATGAGTTATGGAGATTTGGCATTTGCATGTTGGGCATAAGGGAGGAGAGATTTTATTCAGAGATAGGAATATGTCGGAAGAGAATGACCTGAGCGCACTCGCGTAATGATTACGTCGTCTTTTGTAGAGATATTGAAGTTATTCCTTGGAAGTGTATGATTTATTATGTTTCATAATTTGTTTGAGGAGGGAATTTGTTGCCAGAATAGTTGAAATGTGGATAGGTTTTGAGCTTTGATAAACTGTTTTAAGTCGGTAAGAGGGATAGGGATATTTTGGATAGGTCTGTGCAGTGATGCAATTTTGGTGGAAGAGTCAGCTGTTTCATTACCTGGATATTTCCATGTAAGGCAACCCAACATAGGACTGTTTTGTTGGACAAAGATAAGAGGATGTGGATAATTTCTTGTGCTATGGGGTGTTGTTTTTTGTTATTCAGATTTTGGATGGTATGCAAAGCAGAGAGTGAGCCTGAGAAAATTACTGAGTTGTTTATGGAAAAGTTGTGGATATATGTGATCGCTAT
>FIZR01007192.1:0-83079 GCA_900060175.1 Ferrisia virgata
AATAGCTTTTAGTTTCATTTTTTTTTTTTTTTTTTTTTAAATAAATAAATAATGAACTTGTAAAATTGGAAAAAATGAAAAAATCTTTCAGTTTTCAATACTTTCCTCGCTTCAGCCGTAGGTTATTGAACCAAAATAGTATGTTTTTTTCCACTATAAGAGGAAAAAAACCTGGGTGAATATGGTCATTGTCAATTAGCATCCAATAACTTCATAATCGAGAATGAAAAATTCTCGTTTGCATTAACCGAGACACCGACCTTTAAAAATACTTCTACCTTCAATGAAGAAAGTAAATTCAGTGAAATGATTCTTCGATTAGTTTAAAATGACATATGACACGAAAAACCCATAACCATCAGCAAATACTACCTGCTCATTAATGAACCATTAAATAAATTCACATCCTGACTTTTGTACTTTTCATCAATACATAGGGATGACATCATTCAACGTCATAGTTGAAGTACATATCCATACATATGTCTATAATGTGAGATATTTTAGCGAGGAAAAACATCATCGTACATTATTACAAACACCAAGGGTAGCTCATAATATTTTTATCCACGAAATTACCTACTTCAAGATTATTATTTAATACGTGGAAAAAATTGAAAAAGGGTGATTACTTTCCACCATATACACGGCGTTAAAATTTTGCTACAGCAGGTAAAAATGAATTTTTAAAATTAGCACCCTTAGTAGGTTGATTTTTCAACATATTCTACTACTAGCATTGGTAAAGGAATTATAAGTAAAACTCCTTACAACCCAATTTATTTAAAAGCCTAGAACTAATGCATTAAATTCTGAAGAAAGTCCCGAGGAAGTGCCCGGTTACACTGTCGATCATGAGTAAAGTCATATACATTAATATAGGTATCTACATTAATTCAAAGTGCTTGTTTGCAGAAGGGTCTAGAATCAAGGACCTGGACTTGCTCCAAAATCAACGTCAACGAATTTTAGACCAATTCTAGAATCAAAACGTATAGTCGGAGGCAAACATTGAAAATTGCTCCGGAGTCTGGTCAGAATGAAAAGTCAGGAGCTGAGTAGTGAAATTTTTGAGTCATCAAAACACAATTTTTTGTCAAGTATAGAATCAGAGTATTGAAATTAAAAATCACTTATTCAAGACTCCAGAGTGAGATTTTGAAAATTCTTCTTTTGTTATCACGACGCAATTTTCAGTCGACTCCCAAGTCAAAGAAATGGGGCCATAGTCACTAACCAAAACTTATTGACTCCTGATTGACTATCTACTTTGCGGAATTGTTTTTTCCCCTATACCCAAATTTAAAATAAAATCTATAAAAGCAAGCACGAAAACTAAAAAAAATTTAAGACAATTTGAATTTTAGACCACGAATAGGTAATGTTAAAATCAAAATTTTAAAACTTACAGAATAAATCTCAAAAATCATTAGAGTATAATTTCTAATACTTGGGGTAATCAAAGATAAGTTGATTCATCAATCATGAAAAAATGTTGAAAAATGGGTGAAAATTGACATGAAATATAAAAAAAAAATCTTTGAAAATCATCGATTATTGGGCAAAAATTTAATACAAATGGGCATATAATGTAAAAAATTGATCAAAAAGCACGAAAAAAAAGTAAAAAATCAATGAGAAAAGATCTAAACAATAAAAAAAATTATTATGTAGGAAATTAACCAAAAATAATGAAAAAATGTTGAAAAATGGATGAAAAATGATGAGAAATGTGAAAAAATCGTTAGAAATTATCGAAGCATTAGGTAAAAATCTGATAATAATGAGTGGAAAATGCAGAAAATCGACCAAAGATCATGAAAAATTGTTGAGAAATGGTTGAAAATTGACCTAAATTATGGTAAAGATCGTTGAAAATTTTAGAAAATTGGGTAAAAATTGGAAAAAAGTGAGTAAAATGTGCAAAAAATTTATCATAAATCATGAAAAAAATCGTTAAAAACTATCAAAAACTGAGGCATAAAAATTGACTGAAATAGGTAAAAAGTGTAGAAAATTGATCAAACATCATGAAAAAAACGTTGAAAAATGTGTGAAAATTGATCTAAGATTTGAAAAAAAAAATCGTTGAGGATCATCGAAAATTACAAAGAAAGGTTGACAAATGTGTGAAAAATGATTTAAAGTACGACCAAAAATCGTTTAAAATCATCGAAAATTAGGTAAAAATTTGATAAAAATGGGTGAAAAGTGAAAAAAATTAATAAAAAAAAAGAAAAAATTTTGAAAAGTTATTGAAAATTGACCAAAATTATGAAAAAAAATCGTTGAAAACTATGAAGATTTGGATAAAAATTTTATAAAAATGGGTAGAAAGTGATAAAAATTAATTTAAAATAATGAAAAATACGGAAAAATTATTGAAAATTTGCCTAAATTATGAAAAAAAAAATCTTTAAGAATAATCAAAAATTAGATGAAAATTTGACAACTCTGGGGTTAGAGTACTTCAAAATGACTCCAATCACAGCCTCACTTCCGGGCTAATATCGGAGACAAAAGTCAGATGTTGAAATTTCTCTGGAGCTGAGTAGCGATATTTTGCAGTTATGCGAACTGAGTATATCATTGATTTTAAAGTCAAAGGCATTGAAATCAAAAGTTTAAAAAAAATTATAACTCCAGATAAGCAGCAGCGAAGAGTCGATAGTAGAAAATTCCTTCATGATTATACGAAACCGAACGAAACTCGGAATTAAAATTAAAACATACATATTTATTTATACATACTTTTATCAAATATAGGTAAAAGTTTGACAAAACATTTATTATTTGCATAATCTTGCTCGAGGTTATCGAGAATTCGTTATTCACACACCAACGATTTGTCCTACCAAACGATACTGAGCAGGATTTATTGGAAAGGAAGAATACGAAAAAAGAGGCAAACACTCTTGAGATGTATACAATGTTACAGCAGGCAACAATTTGCTAAAAATTTATCGTCGTTTAACATCACTTTAACGCGAGAATAAGTGAGCAAATAAATTCAATATTTATCTTCCATTTGATCTTTGATACCGGCTCTGAAGTAGGAATGGTCCATGCATAACTATTTACTCTCCTGTATGAAAGTATGATAATGCCAGTTTTGCCATTAAGAATGATTTATTCTATACCAACTACCATCATTATATCTACTTTGTAACCCTGATGTTTGAGCCATAGCTCATAATAATTTCATTTTGGTAAACTCGAAATAGTCAACAGATGCTACGTATTTCCCTAAACACATTAATAGCAAGTTTTATCCCATTTAACATCTAAGCTTCCACCAGAACTCAAAACTGCTCAAAATTAATACAAAATCTGCACCAAAAAAAAAAAAACAATACCCTTCAACAAAAGCATCGTACAATTAGTTAAACACCTCGACTACTGGTTCAGTATGTCACTACAACTGAAACATGATATTCCATGTACATGAGCATGCAACAGGCAGGCACAAAAACACAGAATTTTTGCATGTGATCGAGATGTCAAAGGTCGCCGAGCAGCTTGTACGGAAATCAGCGGTATCCGTGTTATACAACAACGCATACAAATATATACTCACATTTCGGAAGAATGAAACAGATAAGGAGCGACAGAGACATAAAAACAGAGAAAGAAAGCATGAAAGGGAAGGTCGATAGTTGAAATGAACAAAAAAAGTAGAAAAAAAATTGTCAACAGCCAACGGAATCATAGGCTGTTGACAAGCGGCTAAATCTGGCATAAGATTAACATAAATTCATACGCAATTAAGGCGCCTTACATTCGTAATCGAAAGCTCATAAACCTCATCACCTTACAGCACATATAAATACGCGTCATAAAACCGATCTACATTCTTGGTTAAAGATGAAAATTTTTTGGCTTTCATTTGAATAATGAAATGAACAACGACGCCGGCAGCGCTTCCAGGGTCAAGGGTACATTTTTTACGCTAAACTAGCTTTTACGATTAACACGTTTAGCCCTCGCGTTACGCGCACATCTACCACGCGCATCTTTTCAAATCGTGTATTTTTTTTCCCACCCAATCGGTATGTAGATGTATGGGATACATTACTGTAATGTACCAGACCAGGTACAAGGACATCAGCTTGCAGCTCCAACGGATCGTATCAAATTTTAGACAATTTTGAATACGAATGAGTTCACTCGGCGTGAAAGAAAAATGACAAAAAAACTATAACATTGCAGTTGTCTCGACCATCAGGCAGAGTCATGCTCGAATTAAGCTCTCCTGTTTTATTAATTCAAGCGATAATGTACATTATATGTCTACAAAGCATATGCAAGCAATGTAGAAAAATCTTAAAGAAAAAAAAATTGAAAAAAAAACGATAAAGTTTTTTATGGACTTTTAAAATAATGTTGCAATACAATATTGCAGTGAAATTGAGTTAAGCTTAAAAACCCACTTTTAAGAAATTGAACTGAAATAATAAATTTCCATACTTATTTTATTAATTTTAAAACTGGCGCTGCGAGAGGGGGGCACTTATATATACCTAATCTGCCGCTTGACTGAGCGTATTGGCTAAATTTGAGCAGAATGAATAATTTTGGTCTTCGCAAAAAAAATAGAAAAGTAAATAAATAAATATCTGACGTTGCATCGACAAAAATAGGCTTAATGATCTTCTAGGGCCTCAAAAAGGATTTTGTGATACCCCCTACTCCCCCCGTCCACCTGCCGTAGATCAATAAATCGTAAAAGCCTGGTTTTCATCAACACGATGACATAGAAAACCAGACTTATTATTTATTAGGTAGAAGAACTTCGGCGTTGTAAGGGGATGTAAAGGGGCTGAAAAGTTAAAACGCCCAAAAGACACATCTAGGACTTTTACTAAATCAACTTGGCAAATTTTAACCTTTTAGGTCAATTAGGAGGGGAGAAAATGCGTGGGAAAAATGAGAAAAATGAGAAAAACCTCCCAAAAACCATGCTTTGGTGGGCTGGGGGAGGGGAGGTGCAATAGGGCTGAAAAGTCGAAACCTACAAAATCCACGTAAATATACATGCTAAATTTCAAGCTCCTAGCTTAATTTGGTGGAGAAATAGGCGTGGAACAAAATCACAAAAATGAAAAAAATCGTCTAAAAATCTACATTTTTGTGGCTGTAAGGACAGCAATGGGTCTGCAAAGTCGAAACTTCCAAAAGGCACGTGTACGACTTTTACTAAGTCTACATACCAAATTTCAACTTCCCAGCTCAATTTGAAGAAGAAATAGGGGATGAACAGTCCTTTTTTCAAGGTCAAAAAATAGGAAAACTCCTCATATCTACCCTCCTAATTGATCTAGGAAGTTGATTTTTGGATATGTTATGCAACTTTGCATTGTCTCTCGAATGGCTCAAAAAGAAACAATTTTTGCAACTTTTGCTTCTCAGTCCTCACCTCCCCCAAATTTAGGCATAACTGAGTATTGACTCCGAGGTCAACCCTAATCCAGAATATCAAATCCGTCTCCAATCTGAGCATGTTTCCAAAATTTAATTGATTTTGGTCGGTATCGATTTGAGCAAAAAATGTTTAGTTTTGGGGGAAAAAATAAAATAAAAATAAATATCTAGCATGGCCAAAAATAGTCATAATGGTCTTTTAGGACCCCAAAACTAATTTTATTAATATTCTACCCCCCTCTCCCCTACTCATCCATCGTAAGTTGAGAGGCATAGAAAATCGGACTAAAAATTTCTTTTTCATCAAAAATGAGCTTACTTTGAGGACCTCTGCTACTAACGCACTTTCAGATAAGGAGTTCGAATTTTTAATAATGCCTTTTTTACCAGAAGTGATTACATTCAAGTTGAAATGATCAAAATCAGAAGTATTTTTGTTTTCTTGATCCATTCTAATGACCAGAATAATTGATTCAGGCAAATTTCCCTGAAATGTTATGTGAGATTTGTGACACATCATATATTGTGTGTTGCAGGGGTGGAGGTTGATTTCGAAGTGAATAGTTAAAACACCTTAGAAGTACATCCAATACCTCTACCCCTACCAAATTTGGATGTGCATTCGATTCCGGTACCCCCTTAGCAATTTTTCATGAATTTTTCTCATAGCCTGTAAATTGACAACATCTTTGTGATCTATTTTCACTACATTCAGAAGTACCAACCTACATGTTGTGAGATGAATTTCAAAAAATTCTCAAGAGGATACTGGAATTGAATGTACACCCTATAAATGCAGATATGTGTGCGTTTGGGAGCTAGCAAATTATAAACGGTTGTTCCCTCGTGAACAAAATTCGAGGTAGTCTAAGATACTTTACTTTACAGGTAGGTAAGTAGGTAAGATATGTAGAATGCACGGATATTATACTACATTTCCCATGCTAACACATCCCTATTACGTTTCACATTTTTCAGGAAAAACTCGAAGAAAAAAAAATTGAATACGCAAATAAGCGATGGATGCAGTTTGAATACATAATACATATTCGACTGTAACATTTAATTATTACCTACGATTAATCTGAATCTGACTATAAATTATATAGATTCAAAAACCCCTCGTATCTTTTAAGTAATAAGTACATCATTCTGACGTTGTACAGCAACATTCTTGTTTTTTGTTTTTCGTTCACCGAATATATCAGTCAAGTGAAAATAAAAACTTTTATATCCGGTTCTGGAAAATAACGCGCATCGATCGATATAATAGATTGACGTACAACTATATTTAATACAGCATGGCAGCCGCAAACGTACTAATTAAGCGTTCTCATTAACGTCACACCAAAAACTTAGAATCTGAAATTACGGGTATGTACAGATAAACTTGAAGGAGAATGTTACAAACACACTATACACGTACAACAAACATAATAGCTAAAATAACCAATTATAGATAACGAGAGACGGATTTTTGTAAATGCTGCTAAAGGCGACGCGGGCAGACGGTGCGGTACAGGAGGGAGCAAAAATTATAGAAAATTTAATCGGTTATTACTTATTAACTATTTTTAAATTTCTTTCTTCGAACGAAACGAAATAATATCTTCATGTACGTCTATCTAATAGCTTCTTCCCTTCATTCTTTGATTTTATAGCAGTAAAAAATATTTTATACCAGTAATACTATCTGATATCATTAGAACATTTCTGTCGTATTACTCTCGTTAGCATGGTCAAATTAGCGTAAAAAATGACGAAATAACGGAAAAATTTATGGCCACAATTTTTATTCATAAGATTATCGTACACCATTTCCTAAACAACGTATCTAAAATCGACAAAAATTGCACTGTTGTTTAAAAACAGGTTTTTTACCAATAATTTTGCCTAACTTTGTTCCTATACGCGATAAAGAAAAAAAGTCGGATCAAAAAATGTAGCTGGTTAAATTTCCAATAAAAAAGGCCATTACATATTTTTTCAGAAAATCAACTGAAACACTTTAAAATCAGTTTGAAAGGGACGCGTTTTGCGCCAAAACGATGTTCCGGGTAATGTTTTTGTCACGTCGCGAGAGCCAGCGGCCAACGTACGTAGACACGCGGGCTCAATTCTCTTTTAGCATACTTGAACAAATTACATGGACCAAATGCTATGTTACCACATATTAAAGTAATTACTGTTTGAATAAAATGAATTTATTCTCATCGTAATTTTCACAACTATCTGACTACTCTGGATCATTGATATTTTCTTCTAATTCAACATCAAATCGGCTATGGGAGATCAAATTGAAATAATGCATTCAACTACCAAAAATTGATGCCCTACATTTATTTTAGGTTGGTTTTTCTCAAAAACATTTCCGTCATAGTTTTTCAGAAAATCTTGGAAAAATGCAAAATGTGACATTTTTAAAAAATCTTTTAAAAAACGGATAATGGTAAAAATTTGGTACCAACGATTATTATGAGTTCAAATATGTGTAATAATTCCATTAAAAAAAAAAAAAAATGTTCAAAAACAATTTTTTTCGATTTTGTGGAAAATTTTGAACTCCAGGTCAGTTCTGCAGATTGAAAAAATTGAGTTGAAAAGCTGAAATTTTTACCACATCATTTTGAAGTCATTTTGCAACTATTGTGACCTCACCGTTTGTAGAATTCCAAAAAAGCGAAATTTGGCTATCCCCTGTTTAGGTATGCTGAAAGAGAACTGAGCCCGCGTGTCTACGTACGTTGGCCGCTGGCTCTCGCGACGTGACAAAAACATTACCCGGAACATCGTTTTGGCGCAAAACGCGTCCCTTTCAAACTGATTTCAAAACGTTTCAATCGATTTTCTAGAAAAATATGTGATTACCTTTTTTATTGGAAATTTAACCAGTTACATTTTTTAATCAAACTTTTTCTCTCTATCGTATTAACGAACAAAATTAGGCAAAGTTATTGGTAAAAAAACCTGTTTTTGGGGTACAAGTGGAGATACTGGGGACAAAGCATCAGTCCGATTTTGGCCAATTTTGCATATATTGTTTAGAAGTGAACTGCAATCCTGCGAAAAAAAATTTTGGCCATAAATATTTCCGTTATTCAATACTAATTTAACTGGATTATGTATATTTTTTGCTGAAAAAATGAAATTTAACAAAACCGCAATATGAATACAAACTGAATTACAACACCGTTACTATGCATAGAATGATCAACTAATACGACGAAAAAATTAAATAATAATCTATTATAAACTTTCAGATTGTATTAAGCTGCGAGAATATGGACGATGGATTGCAGTTCAACGCAGCTGAAGGCAGTGATGGGCAAAATGCAGAAATAATAAAATCGCCCGTCGCTGATTACATCATTAGAGTTCGAAAACGATTGCTTCAAGTCCAAGACGTCGTCATCGTTACCATCATGGTACCTACTATTGCCATCATCTGCTTGTTTTACCTATTACTACTGTTGCTACCATGTCTTCTTCTTCTTCTTCTTCTTCTAATCGTGTAACAAGTTTATTGTTTATTTCTACCTTTAACTTGACCCAATTTCGCATTTTTCATGGCATTATTGTTATATACCTATCGTACTATGTTTGTATGTACTTTGTAAGTATTTATGCAACACGTACGTTGGTTGTAGATAATAAAAAAAAACAACAGCAACAGCAATACCAGACACCGATGTGCGTTTCTATCTTATCGTTACAATGTTGGTATATACAAGCTTGCGCTATGCTGCGATCAATTTCGAAGGACGATTATTCGTCCAATGAAATTATTCGGTTCATCTTCACACTGTGGGCAATTGGCAAATAATAAGGTAGCCAATGACGAAATCATATCTAAATGCCTCAAATATCACGAACACAAGGCATTTTATGAACCTGTACTACGTAATGTAGATAGTTGAACCTAGCAATTTTTACTAACTGCATAAAATGGAATTTTTTTCATTTTTCAATGCGAAAATTTCCCTCCATTTTCGAGCTAAATACCACCATTTTAAAATTAATACCATTATGAAGCTGAATACAAAGACAGATATACGTAAAAGTCAACTCTACTTCTATGCTTCTCTCACAATACTCATCACTGAGCCCGGGATCGTTTCAACTTTTCATTCATATGGTAAAATACCACGAAAAATCAACGTTATAGGAAATCCCCTCATCTTCTTACATTGGTTTTTACTTCACACATAATAGATACAGGTTACACTTCGAGAGAAATCGTCGTGATTTATTTACTTTAGAAATAGGTAGTAATGTAAAGAAAAATTTGACAAAAATCGGAAGTACCTATTAATAAGGCCAAGACCCGGTTCAACTGACCCACATTAAAATGACCCCACCCTCTTCCCACTAAACTTCAACATCGTACATGTTCGATGTACTGCATACCCAAATCTATCAAGGAAAAACGTTTTATTGTACATTTTTCCATAAACGGGTATAATTTTCAACTTCGCAGATAATACACCGTAAATTAACGTAACCGTCATAACACATTAATTATGTAACAAGATAATATTATATCGGTAGACGCAAGAAAATTAAAAATCTTTTCGTTATCGATTCGTTCAGCATTCTTCGTACATCAAAAATGACAAATAAATAAGTACAACGCGAAATTAGTATCGAAATAATCCATGAAAGTGATTACGAAAGCAGCACACATTGGCAGAGAAAAAAATTTCGAATGGGGAGTGAATTATATGTACCCAATTACACTGCATTCGTGTAAAATTATACAAACGACAGATACATTATATTAAATAATTAATCAATTCCCAATTCGATAAAAAATTAAAACTTTCATTATCGCAGAACGACATCCGTTACTCTATATTTTGCCAGACGCCAGCGAACATAACATATGGGCAATGGGTGATGGAAAATAACGCGTAGGGTAACGATAGAAAAACGAATTTGATCGCTAGACAGTGCTACCACGAAAAGAAACCGTGAAAACACTGTCTCAGAACGCGACCAAGACGCGATACAGTAGGAAAAATAAAATATCACATTCAATAAGGAACAAATCTTTACCAGATCTTTCATTCTCATTTAATGATTTTCTCAAACTATAACATACCAAAAAAAAAAAACACCTATCAAACAAATTAATGCATTTTTGATAGCTACAAACCGAAATCATCGCGCCAAAATATTGTAACGGAAATTATTTCGCACAACGCTTGAATCTTCATTCTTATTTGAAAAATGTTTGCGGTGTCATGTTCGAATGCAGAACATGCTCATTACATAAATCGAAGATTGTAAGCAATTGAAATACAGCAAATTTTAAAATTTAATGCTCGTGAACGAAAAACAACAAACACATCTCATTTTCGCTAAAACAAACGACAAACCATTCATGAACAAACACTAGCACGTCGTTCCAAAACACAGTACTCCTCGCAGACCAACGAAGTATCTACAAAATCAATTCAATATCGTAGAATCGAACAAGTAAATGTTTTACATTATTTTAGCTACCATATTAAAAAACAATAATTATATAATTATAACATTACGCATAGGCGCGCTTACCTGGCAGTTGAAATGCGTATATAAATTTCAATAACGAAACGATTCAACATCAACATTGTGTTACATAGTTCAATAAACAATATTTTTCGCTTCAGCAGCGTTCTTAAACGAAAATCTGAAATCGATAAAACACATGGATCACACAATCTTACAAAAATGAATACAGACGGTGAACAGTAAGCGCCATAACCGTACGAGAAGATTAGAAAATAACGATTATTCAACACTATTATCAAATTGATAGGACAACGTGAGATAAAAATAACGTACTTGGAAAATTCTGAATAGAAATTCGCAAATCGTACACGGCATTTCTATACACCACTTGCTACGCGTTCAAACACTTGATACTGAACAGCCACGCTCAGGAAACACGATCAATTTAACAACCGCACCACAACTTAGAACAAATTCGCAAACATTTTCAATAACATATTGCAACTATTAGAAAATTAAAACCACCACTTCGACCGCAATTATACTTTTTTTTATCATCGCAAAACGAAATCCGAAAAAGACGTGAACACCCAAAATAAACATGCCGGTCATCAGTGTTGCCATTTTCAAAAATTTCAATTGTAATCTCTCATTTCGAAGATCTCTTCCTGTTCTTATCGTACCATCGATGCGATGATTTCACCATCAGCTCCCTACAATTTCAACTATCACTTCGTTGAAAAAGGGAAAATCGATAATTAAACGATGAGTAATTACGAGTAGAAAATTAAAAATACAATAATGTTTAACCATTTGTATTTACAAAGAGAAGAAAAAAAAATCGAATATCACATTTTGTACAAATATACATAAAAGCTCACCTTGAACAGGAGCCAAGAATACAAGCAATCGAATTTGGAAGCAAAAAACTATGCCTTCCTGTCACTTTAAATATGAGAAACACAAACAAAACAGGAAAAAAAACGGAAGTAAAGGAAGTCATAAAAAGCACCTGATGATGCATCGTGGTAATGTAACATCCAATCGCTTATATTCATCACAAAAACCACCACTTAATTATGAAAATTAAATGTATAAATCACAAAAAAAAAATCAAAATCAAAAAGAAACAATAATAATATTATAAGAAAAAACGTATTATAAGCTCTTCCATGAAAAAAAAGAAAAAGAAAAAAATGGTAGTGTGCGTTCTAAAAACTTCTTACAGTACTAAATTTTGGTCAGCTATTCGATTTTATGGTTATTAAATGAATACTACACGAAAATTATAGCAAAATTAGGTACTCAAAAAATGACTTATTTCTCTGACGTGTTTAGGTTTCGTTGAGCATTTGAAAATCAGGTAATATTTTATTCACAATGAACACAAGTAATGATGAAGATGAACAATTCGGTCTTCGAAGAATTTTATCAAATAATCTATTTTTTTTTTTTTTTTTTTTCGAATCACCTGATTGTAAACGAAAACCGATATGTACTAGAAAAAGTAAATTCTTGAAACCTAAAATACGGTAAAAATGAACAAAAAAATAACATCAATTGATATGAACGCGTTTGAGAGGTAGATTTGGAATCACGTCAGCTCGCTGTATTCTGTCCATCCATGGTTAGGGGCACCCAATCTTAAGATACCAACAGTTTTATCTTTAGATGCGGTAATTAAATCTGTACGATGTATATTAAGGATCGTACGAAATGACTTTTTACCATTTGTTACAACCATATCATAAAGAGAAATAAGATTACTGTACTTATTAATTTGATTCCAGCATTAATGACTAAAAAAAAGGATACATTCATCATATGGTGATATATCTAAATCTTGAATATCACCTTTATGAGCGTAAACTTCACCGAGGTATTCGTGATGATCAGGATATCTGCGATATCGTCTTAGTTTACCATCGTCACAGGCCGAATATAATATACTACCATTGGACGTATATCTAAAATTGATTCAATATCCATTAACAGTTGACATAGCTCAAAGCACCTTTTGATGCCGATACTTATAACCGAATAAAATAAGAAAGATAAAATTCTAATATTTCAAAGCTCGGAATGAATTCTTCTGAATTGTGCTTATGTAGCATTACTTTTTAGCGAAAAAACTTAACAAAAGTTTATCAGCAGAAGCAATGTCACGAACTAATCATAAAATACGAACCTTAATTTCCAAATAGGACTATCGTTATTTCCACGTAAAATTTCTTTTACGCCCATATCTGGAACGTAGGCGCTAATTTTATCGCCTCCGCACATTAGTAAACCTAGAACAGAGAGAATAATGCGAGCGTTACTTGGCTATAAGAAAAACCAACTCGAGTAACCTAAGCAACTTTACTATAAAATCCATCTTCGGCACATTGGTTGAATAATTCAGGAGTAGCGCATATAGCATTAACGTGATTCTGATTCGCGTTAAATGAATGCAGTACTCTGCCATCTACACCTGTAACATTGCACGTCCCGTCTGTACCGGCGGTTAGTATAGGACTTTGGTGACCATAAGTCCATGGCCAACTCGGATGTAAGAACATAACATCGCGAATGGTGGCGGTATGAATCTAAAATATCGGCAGAAATTACGATCATAAAAGATGTGCTATAATTTAATTCTACTTCGACGAACAGAAAATTAAAATATTATGCTCACATCATACAAAAAATCTACTGGTAACGGCATCCTGAGATCTAATAAAGTTAATCCTTTACCGTTGACGGTAATGCAAACAGCTATACTAGGACAGATGGGATCGGTTGCTACACCAGCACGATCTCGACCACTGAATGCACAGTTGTCATAAGCTAATATTTGCTCGCCTCTTTCAACGTCAACTACAACTAATCTCTTGGATGTAGTAGCAGCGAGAATCTGCCAACAAATTTCGTTTTATTCGGTGTAATAAAAACGAAATAAATAATACTGAAAGTTATTCACTTTTGATCCATCGATTGTGAATCTCACAGCATTTATATTTTTAGCCAATGTCGTTGTGGTAATTTGATAAGACATGAGAAGTTCGCTTCTCAATGCCGTGTACAAATTTACTTTACCATCGTACGCACCAGAACAGAATAAATACCGATCCTAAAAAAAACTACCATTAACGAATAATAAATCATAACTATCGTCATGTAACACATCATTACAGACCCTTGGACTGAAAGCAACACCTCGGACACTTCCTTGATGATATTTTAAAAATTTCGGCGTCCCCTCTTCTTGCATTTCAAAGTTTCTTCCAAAACCTATAACATATTTAGATCGTAAAAAAATTCAATCATTTACCATTCAAAAAATACAATTTAATCTTTATTCGTTGATAATAATAATAAATTATACCTTCAAAGAAATGAACGGAAACCCGTGGTCAAACGCAAATCAGAAGGTTATCAAGGCTGAAACAAAAACAAACGAAATGTTATTCTCGTACGTCAGGAATGATTTCAAATTTATTCTCATTGTTTCTGAATTATAATCTGTTCAATTGAAATTGGTGCCTGGCTTATCTGTAAACAGTAGCTATTAACCAATACAATGCCTGAAAAATGATTTTAATGACATCTTATTGGTTAACGAGCATTGTTTCCAGATAAGCCACGGACTTCTTTAAATTGAATAGACTATAAGAATTTTTAATCCTGTAAATACAACGTTCGTGGTGCGATTTCCTCAAAAGTAAATTTCATACATTGCTGCACAAAAAGTGAAATTTGTTCGAAAATAAAACATAATCAAAACCTAAAGAATACAGGATTAAAAACACGAACAAAATATTGATTAAAAAATTAAAAATTATATCTTATAAGCAACAAGAAACCACCGTCAAGTCCAACTTCGATCGCACCCCGTACTCGTAATCAAATAATAATTAAACTTGCAGATAAAATTTACTAAAACAAACTGCATTTCGCTCATTCAAAATCGAAATGGGGAAACCTAGACACACAAAAAATACATTTATACAACATACAACGATCGTAATAACCAAATGGATAATATATCACATCAAGGTAACTGAAAAAATACCAATAATAGATACCTATACAGAAACATTCAACGTTTCATAATTCTACATGTTATAGCAAATTTAAACAGTATATATCATATCAATCTATGGAAAATCAAAAAAATATTCCCAATCGTTCCCTATTCTGTCCGATTTTTTTGATTAGTATTTAATTATTTAAACATGATGAAAAATGAAACGTAATAGGTATTGTAAATTGATACACTAAAAAAAAATCTAAAAATTTAAGAAAATTCTACCTCTCAGCGACGATCAAGTTCATCAGCTGTTATACAGTACAAATGTAGGTTATTTCTTCATTGTGAATATTGGCCAATCGTCGATTAAATCATTTTCACATTATTTTCGAAATATTATGAAGTAAGATTAAAGACGCTTTGAGAAAGATTTTCAATAATGTTTAAATATACTTTCACAATATTTTCAAATAGTCATTTCAAGTTAAAAATTGTCGATAAAGTATTTTTTACGACGAATGAAAATTACAAATGTTATTCTCTTGACATAAATAAAAACTGATAGTAATTATCGAAAAATCAGTGTTACCTCACAACATTCAAAAAATAATACGCAGTTTTTAAAGAATTTTCAGTATTGCGTGACTGTAATTTACAGGAAATTACTATACTAACGTCAGTAATGTAGGATCTCGCCAACTCGTTTTCATTTTTAAAAATAAAAGTGAACTAGTAAACTTCATTTTATTGGTATTCATATCTGATTATTATTTTTTAGTAGCTTGAGTTTAAAGTTTTACTAAAAATAGAAACAAAAAAAAACTTTGTCCAACACTGATTCACGAATCCTCATCATTTCAGAACACTGACAAGAAACAACACAAAGTATACTTACCTACTTAAGCTTAAAAATTAAAAATTTCCAAGCTTTTCAACTTGGTTCAATTTCATATAATTAAATGATAATTTTTTCAGTTCAAGTTAAAGTTGTGACTTTTCCTTCTCTTGTTTCAAAATTTATTCCCATATTTCAAATGTTGTCAACGCATTCAAAATGCTTACCTATTTGAATATTCGTAAACAGATAATACAAAAAATATTTCACTTGAAAAAATATACAGCAATACAACGATACAGAAAAAAAGTATTTAAAAGCACAAAATATAACACAACATGAACTTCGGGAGGTCAAAGGTTCAACGTAAAATAATACTCGAAAACACGATCATCTGTAGTTATTAATACTATATTTAAATCATGGGCGGACAAGAACACACTATATTTTTATCACCATAAACATCATCAGCTCTGGCAACTGTTGGCCATATCTTCGTTTGAGGATTAACAAACGGCTACAAATAATTTCAATCAAGCTTATTAGATTACTAACCTCTCTGGTTTTCCTTTTTTTACCAAACTAAATCTTCCTACTTACCAATGGAAAAGCTGCACGTTGTCTAGAATAAGCTTTGTTCCAATCACCGAATGAAATCTGTCGCAACGAATGAGGTGCATTTTTCAATAAATTATCACTTTTATCAGCTTTATTATTTTCAATTTCAGCTATTTCTTCTCTTATACCTAAAAGTACGTAAGCTAATTAACATAATTCCGAACAAAATGAGAATATTATTTGCAATTTGTTTTCCTCACTTATTAAAGAATCACAAAACCTATCTAGTTCGTCTTTATCCTCGGATTCCGTAGGTTCAATCATCAATGTACCTGCTACCGGCCAAGAAACCGTTGGGGCATGAAAACCTATGAGAAATCACCACATATTCTAGGCTTGTACTGATGAGTTGGTGCTGGCGCGCATAAACAAAAACGATTAACTTACCGTAATCCATTAATCTTTTAGCGATATCAATAACCTCCACATTGGCACTGTTTTTAAACTCTCTCACATCTAAAATAAATTCATGAGCTACTAATCCCTTAGAACTAGTGTATAATATTTTATAGTGAGGTTGTAATCGTTTGCTTAAGTAATTAGCATTTAGAATGGCAACTTCCGATGCTTTCTTTAAACCTTGAAAACCCATCATCTGCACAAAATTTTAAAATTTTCGTATTCAAATCAGTACTCAAGTCTGTACATATTACGGTCAATGGCAATTATGCACACATTGTAATTCGTTAAGATTCAAGTATAGCAACTGAATGGTTCAATTGTTATCAACTAGGTACCTTGATATAAGCCCAAGAAATGGGTAAAATAGAAGCAGAACCAAAAGGAGCCGCGCTAATGGTAGGTAAAACGTTATTATTTTCACGCCAATTTTCCGAAACCAGTACAGGATGACTAGGTAAATACGGCGCTAAATGAAGTTTCCTAAAAAAAATAAGTACCGATATGAAGAATTAGCTGTTTGATTTCTTCGAAAAAATACACGGAGGAGGACGAATGAATATCGACAGACCAGCCATGTAAGTGGGTACAACTGAAACAATCTTTGAAAAGAAAAATGATTTTCTTACACTGCTACAGGTCCAACTCCAGGACCTCCTCCTCCATGTGGAATACAGAATGTCTTATGAAGATTCAAATGAGAAACATCTGAACCATAATCTGCTGGCCGACAAAGTCCTACTTGAGCGTTCATATTTGCGCCATCTAAATACACCTGAAAAATTAACATACGGCAAAAGATAAGCACTACTGTATGAATTAAATTACAGATACAGAAAAAAATGTTTACCTGTCCCCCATGGGCATGAATTAGATCGCATATTTCAATAATACTCTCGTCAAAAATCCCATTAGTTGATGGATATGTAATCATTATGCAAGATAATTTGTCACTATATTTTTCTACCTACAAAAAGTTACTTGGTAAGATGATTACCGAAACATGTAGCTTTTCCTTATTCTAATGTAATGTTTGTTAATCTTTCAAAATCAACCTTTGATTTCAAATCATTGATATCGATTGCACCGTTATGATTTGACACAAGTACTGGTTCAATTTCCATTCCAGCCATTTTAGCCGAAGCTGGATTAGTGCCATGAGCGGAAATAGGAATAAGACAAATGTTACGATGCTCGTCGCCTCTTGAACGATGGTACGATTGAATTGCGCAAAGACCAGCATATTCTCCTTGAGCTCCACTGGAATGGTCGAATTTTATATCAAAAAAATTCGTGCCTAGACCTACTTACACATTTGAACATTGGTCTAGGTACCTACCTATTTGGTTGTAATGAGATTCGATCGTAACCGGTAATAGAGCATAAATCTTTTTCCAATTCTTCAAATAATTGATAATATCCTTTGGCTTGTTCTTTGGGTACAAATGGATGAATATTTGTAAACCCAGGTAAACTACATAACATCATTTCGGTCGTACCATTCAATTTCATTGTACAAGAGCCCTGAGAAAATATAATTTTAACCTTGAAATTTTTATGTGAAAGCTTTTAGTACATAAATGGATACCTACTAACTAATCCTAACCTCTACAGATTATTCGAAGAATAATAAACATCAAGTAATTAAGTAGAAAGTAGTTAAGAAGGAAGTCTAAATTCATTATGAAGAGCAATTAATACTAACTAATGGAATCATCGAGTGAACCAATGACACATCTTTATTTTCCAGCATTTTTATAAATCGATTAAGTTTCGCTTCTGAGTGATAATTATGAAATACAGGCTGAGTTAGAAATTGTCCTTTTCTGGCAAATTTTGAATTCATCAGCACGTCCTCCAAATTAAAATTATCTAATATCTGAAAAATAAAATTAATTGCACCTACCAGTTTATTTTTCAATTTTGTAAACTTCATGATGTAAACATGAAATTAGTTTTTTATGCAAGGCATATCGAAGAAGAATTATTTAAAATAAAATTCATATCTTTCAATAAAAAAAAAATACCACAGGTGTCTTTTCATGACCTGGTATTACCTAGACCTACTTCTAAAGTCGATGATTTTGCATCAAAAATACTCAAAATATCGTCAACATCTTGCGCAGTTACGGTTTCATCAAGTGATATGCCAACCTTTGAATATAATAACATCATTATCAATTGAAGTTTTTCAATACATCAACTTTAAGTATTCAGTGAGCATGAAAAGCAAACCGCATTATCCGGAAAATATCGAAAATTAATTTGTTTTTCATTCGCTCTCTTCTGCCCAACAGAGATTGAAGTTTTCGGATAAACTTTCAACGTATCGAAAAAATACTCATTTTTAACAACATTTCCAGCACGGTTTAAACCTGCTCACAAACAAAACAAAGCAACAATTTAAAAAATTTCATAGCTAATTAAAAAATATAAATATGCTCGTCGACGTGCAGAACCTTTGCTTAAAACTGTCGTCAATAGATTAATTCGATTCGCAATCTTTCGTAAACCTTCAGGTCCGTGGTAAATGGCGAACAAAGTAGACATGTTAGCCAACAGAGCTTGAGCTGTACAAATGTTACTAGTAGCTTTATCCCTTTTAATGTGTTGTTCTCGTGTCTGTAATGTAAGGCGGTACGCTACTTGTCCATCAGCATCTCTGCAAGTAGAAAAAATAAAAAAATTAAAACATGTTTCTAACACATCGTGAAGAAAACCTTTGTACCTATCTAACCCATTTGATTTGAATAATATGGCATTCATTTACTTAGTTATTCCAGCCATTCTTCCCGGCATCAGTCTCATTAGTGATTTTTTACAAGCGAAGAAGGCAGCATGAGGTCCGCCGTAGCCTATTGGTACACCAAATCGTTGGCAGGATCCTAAAGCTACATCGACATCAAATTCGGCAGGAGGCTTTAGCAGACACAATGCTAATAAATCCGTTATGCAGGCTGCAAAACACTAAAAACAAACAAATTTCAAATTTCGATGACGTAGGTATAGGTACCACAAAATTTCAACAAAAATAAAATCATTTTGTTTCCCAAAGCCGGTTAAAGGTATAAAGGTAGACATAGGTATAGAAAGCTATCGAAAAAGAAATACACGCATTTTGGGGTCGTACTTACGCCCGATTTATGTGCTCTTGTGACTACTTCACTGAAATCAATAATATCACCGTTCGTGTCCGGATATTGAAACAATATACCGCAATAATTTTTATTGCTAAAATCCTCTTTCCAAATATTACCAACCACTACATTCAAATCCAAAGATTGTGCTCTTGTTCGTACAATGCTGATAGTTTGTGGATGAATAGCATCCGATAGGAAAACATTCGTTTTGTGATTTTTTCTGCGAAAAAAAGTAACATATACGTGAATATAAGTTTTGAAATGAGAGAATGGCATCTGGTGTACGTAATCTACAACGTATCAGGAAATAAAGCAAATCTTTAACCTGTAAAATAAAGTTATTGCTTCAGCAGCAGCTGTGCCCTCATCCAGCAAAGATGCATTAGCCACTTCTAAACCACTTAGTTCGGTAATCATGGTTTGAAAATTGAATAAACTTTCCAGACGGCCTTGAGAAATTTCACATTGATATGGAGTGTACTGAGTAGTCCTACGTTAATGAAACATAAAAGAGTCAGCGCATAAACAGCATAAACTAACCTCAAAGGGTGTGTTTCATTTAACACGTAGGTATAAAGCTAGAATAAAAAACATACCATCCTGGATTTTCAAAAACATTTCGAAGAATTGGTGTTGGTACGAAACAATTATAATAACCCATGCCTATGTAACTCCTCCATATTTCATTTTTTTCAGCTATTTTTTTGCCCTTTTCTAAAAGCTCTGCCTCACCTGTAAGCATTTAACAAATTAAGTATATTTCATCTTTTTAGTTACATGCAACTTAAATTCACTTTCAGCGAATCGATGAACGTCGTCAATATTGTACCACGTGAGCGTACGCATAGATCCATCCAATTAATTATCCCGAAAAAAACACGATACGAAGTTCATCGTGTGGGGTATCGTAATCAAGCAGGTACTTATCTGTGACCATTCGTCACGATAATCTCGACAAAGGTCAAAATTTCATCTTTTATCGCCTTAGTACATGTAGCGCGTATAATCGCGTTTTTTAAATCGTAATAAATATATAAAATTGCCAATTCGGTCATTACTTACTCAAAGCTTCACTCAAGATTAAATCTCCACTTAATCGAATACTGCGAGGTACCACATCGTCGCATAATTGAGAAGTTGTCTATGAATACAAATAAATAATAAACAATAAAAATAATTATAAATTATATCGCAGCACTCGAAGTACAAAAATGACACGATTATAATAAAATAAAAATTTTACCTTAAATCCTAAACTTTTCAGCATATCATTTTCAGCCTGCTCGTCAGGTCCGATGTGTCTTTCTGAAAACTTTTCCTTTCGTAGATATTGTTCGACATCGAAAGAAAACTCGCGAATGTTGTTTACAACATAAAAACATTTGTAATAATTTTTCACAAAAGAAGAATTTGCACCTTTAGTTAGCGTTTTTTTCAACATAACTTTTTCAATAATCGAATAATTATAGCAGAAATAGTTAAAACTCGTACAGCCCTATGAAACGTAGGTACATAAAAACCCAATGTTCAAAGAGAATGAACTACCGATACCGATGTATATACGCGTCTAAATGCGATATAAGGTCTAGCATGAAACTTTAGACCAGATAACCTCATCTTTATGATTATGAAATAAAAGGTAAATTGATCTTGAATAGTTTTAAAAATCTGTAATATGTGTTTAAAGAATTGTGGTACCTACATAAAGATAATAAATTGATAATGAAAATACCTGTTATGTGGAAAAATTAATTAAAATCGAAAAAAACACTTCAACGTACCACTCAGCTTTCAATAAACCTCCATATTCCATTTCTTCGAAAAAAGTATCGCTTTGCGATGCGAGTTGAAACCCCTGACAGGCACATCTAAGAACCCTACTGAATCTACATATCAAATTTCAACTTCCCAACTCAATTAGGAAAGGAGTTATGCGAAAAACTAACTCAAAAAATACGAAAAAACGACCAAAAAAATCACATTTTTGGGGCTGTTCCTGGGGGGGGGGGGGTGTACAATGAGGCTCGAAAGCAAGAACCCCCAAAAGGTACTTAAAGAAACCCTACTAACTCTACATACCAAATTTCAACTTCCCAACTCCATTCAGAGGGGTGTTAAGTTATACGAGGAACAAACTCAAAATATAAGAAAACCTCACAAAAAACCACATTGTTAGAGCTGTGAGGAGGTGCAATGAAGCTGAAAATTTGGGATCCCCAAAAGGCATATCTAGGAACCTAACTAAATGCACATACCAAATTTCAGCTTCCCAGCTCAATTGGAGTGGAGATAGGGCAGGAACAATCCTCTTTCAAGGATAAAAAGGTCTCTTCTAATAAACTTAGTAGATTGGTTTTTGGATATGTTACACAACTTTTGGCTGTCTATCGATTGACTCAAAAAGGGACAATATTTTGACGCAAGGTAATTCCCACTAATATATATCTAAACCACCGTCCAACTGAGCCGATTGACCGAATTGGAGCGATTTTGCTCAGTATCGAGCTGAGTAAATGATTTTAGTGTTTGGGAAAAAAACGGTCCTAAACATCATATTTTAGGGGCTGTGAGGGGGTACAATGAGACTGAATAGTCGAAACTGCCAAAAAGCGTATCTAGGGTACCTACTAAAAGTACATATCAAATTTCAATCTCCCAAGTCAATTTGTTGTGGAGGAGATATGGAAGGAACAGTCCTACTCCAAGGTCAACCTCCTTCAATTGAGCTAGAAAGTTGATGTTTGGATATGTCATACAACCTTTGATTTTCTATCGATTGGTTCAAACGGAAAATTTTTTTCGTTTTGCCCCCCCCCCTCCTTCTCAAATTTGAGCATGACTAAATTTTAATCTAAGGTCATCCCCACACATATATATTTAATCCGCCGCCAGTTAGAGCCGATTGATCGAACTGGAGCGGTTTCGGTCACCATTGAGCAGAGAGTAAACGATTTTAATGTTCGGAGGAAAAAATAAAAATAAATATCAGATATGGCCGAGGACCTCAAAACTAATTTTGTTGATATCCCCCCGCCCTTCCACCGTATGTCGATAGACTGTAATAGCCTGGCTAATAAATAATAAAAACAAACTAAGACTGAATACGTGATAATAAAATACAGTTACGGAACCTGAAACGTACCTGACTTCCTTCATTTCATTCAAATAAATGCTCGTTCAAAATGCAAAAACGTAGATTTTTTTAGGTAATAACGTGATAAAAATTATATTAAAACACAAGATGGAAATTCTTGATTTCTGTTACACAAAAACAAATGAATCAGTATCTTTGTATTGTAGATAAATAGGTAGCTCGTACCTAAAAAATTTAAAACAGAAAAACAATAACCTACCATTCAACGTTTAATACAATCATATCTTAATGAGAAAAAAAAAAAAAAAAAATTAAGGACAAAATACTTGAAAATTAAAAACCAGATGAATGAATAGATATCTAAGTATAATAAAATAAAAACGTTCACATACTGAAAGATGTAATATGTACGCGTTCAAAAAACACCTGTACAATTTTCTTTAAAATTCAATATAATAAAATCATATGATTTTTTTATTTTTTACAAACAGTAATGCAAATTTGAATTTAAAATTTTTTCAACATTGAGAAAAAATAGCAAGGCTAGGGCTTAACAATACAACAAAAAGAAAAAACATAATATACATCACTTATACATACACTCGTATAACCAAGTGCCGTATTACTGCTTACACGTGTACTTAATAATTCTCTAAATATGTATAAAATTAAACAAAAAAAAATTATGCATATATATAATTTATTCACATGAAAATATGATAACCAAAACTATCGTATGTACAAGTACTTTATTGATACGTAAAACTACGTAATAAAAAGTTTTAAAACATACAACAACGTATAAAATACAAAAGGGTGAACTGATCTCGATATCTACAACAAATTTTATAAAAATCGAATCTGACATGGAACAGACGTCACTTCATTTCAAAGTATCTACACAGAGACATCGATCTGATACACACATCGAATACACAGTATTTTCACGATATCTTCGATAGCTCAAAATTGACCGGGAGCATTTCAAAAAAAAAAAAAAAAAACAAAACAAAACAAAACCACTGGGGTGCTCAGGATTACGTTTGTTGATGATGATTATCGTTTTTTAACAACGTACCGTAATCGATATGTAAGAAATCGGACAACTCTTTTCCAATATGGTTCAGATCAGACGATGGATCAGCAGCGATAACGTAATTAGTACCTGCGATGTTTACATTTTTCTCGCCGGCCGTTAAAATCTTTTGTTTATCTGCAACGGCAACTGCGGTACCGTTTATAGAATCCTCCAGAGCTACACCGGCATCTTGGATGAATTGTAGAGCAGTATAATTTTCACCGTCTAGTTGAATATACGCGAGTTGTTCACCATTGGCTGCGGTCGCATTGGCCATTAGATCAAAATTAGCGAAATTCTCTTCTCCCGGAACGTTAACTATATAATGAGAAGCATTCGGAGCGGTGCTAGTAGCTCCGGCGTCTTCCAGTAACCGAAAATCATTTTCTTTGATTAATTGCACGCCGCCGTTACCATCTGATACTAGAACGTAATTGGTTTCTTGGCCATTTTCATTTTTGGAATCGGCTATCAATTGGAAATCGGCCGAATCGACATTCAAAATGATATTACCGCCGGCTTCTAGAGCTGTCGTCGAATCAGGTACTTCAATTTGTTGATGCGCTACCGAATCTGTCACCACTGCTACCGCCGTCGCACCCGAGGTATGAACTTCTGGCGCTGGCGCCGTTGTCGACGATGTAATCAATGGTATGACGCGATTGTCGACTGCTGCTGCTGATGATGATAACGACGAGATTGGTGCAACCAAAGATGGAGCCAATCTATTCGAAATCGGAACTGATATCTTGGTATCGTGAGCGGCCGTCGTTACACGACATTTTGTCTTTTTTGTGGTATTGTTCGCCCAACTGGTTGATGACGTGAGAAGACTTCTGTTGAATAATTCGCTACTAGTACTGGTGGTAGTCGCGGTGATGTTACGTCTCAAAGGTGCAGACGATAAAACTACATTAGGTTTTGGTTGCGAATAGTTGGTGCCCAGCAACGAATACGATTCGGTTTTCTTTTTTGAACGATTATCGAACAATTCGTTAGTTCGTGTCGTCACTGGCGTCGTGGTGGGCGTTGCCGTCGTCGTTGCAGGAGCAATTGACGGTATCGCCATTCTGGGCTTGGTAAGACTGTCGTATAATATGCTTTCGGCTTTCGTCACCGTTCGCCGAGTTGGTTCTTTGGTACTGTCTGCCGTAGTTTTTAGTACTTGAACGGAATACAGTGGCGCACTTCTCGAAACAGACGGTGTTGTCGATGCGATAGATTTATTATCGATTATCGGTTTCAATATATCATCGTTTAAGATACCATCTACGATACTTTTATGGCTACCGTTTGTTATAGGTTGTGATGTTTTATTTCGAACGACAATATTCTCTAAGAAATCACTACCTGTGAGGGCAACCGGTGGTTTTTCCCGTTCCACCGATGACGGCGATAATAACAACGACGATGGGAATTCATCGAACGTACTTCGCGTAACATTCAAAGTTGAATTATCGTTCAAGTTGACAACAGCGGCAGTGTTGTTACTCGTGAAAGTATTGCTGACGTCATCATCCGCGATGGTTACATCTCCATTTATACTTGTAGTCGATATTGATACACTTGTCGCCACGGTTGTCGTCGTGGTCGTGGTCAAATTCTCACTTACATCGACTGGAGACGGTGTTATAATTTTACTAGTGACAAATTCCACGTCACTAATAGTTAAACGTTCATCGATCAATAGTCGCTTGAGATCGTTTGGATCGTGGATACCGGCCAATTTCAACGTACGTTTCCAAAACAGAGGTCCAGTCAAATTAAGATGACTTATGTCGTTCATGACTTTGATACGACCAAGTATATACTGCAGCTTAAGCTCAGCTCGTTGTTGTAATTTGGCTGGATCATTCGTTCGACGAGTGTCTTGTTTGCCATATTTCATGGCGTTCATACGTTTATACGCAAGTTTAGCTTCGTTAAGTGACATGACCGGTTCTTTAGTTAACTGATTACGTTTAGCTTTACGGACGGCCTTTCGCCAGAACAGCGGCCCTAATAAATATTTATTTTCTACTTTGCCTCCATTCTGAGCAGCTTTTTTACGAATTAAGGTTAAACGTCGCAGAGCAACGTTACGAAAAGCATTATCGTACATATCACATTTATCTATAGATACATCGTCTTCATCGGCGTCACTATCGTCTACCAAATTGACAGTTTTATCCGAAGTTTCCTTCGAAGAAGTATCACCAGTGAAGTCAATAGTTTTAGTCGTTAACATTGGTGAAATTTCTGTTTCAGGAGGAGAATAGTTTTGAGGTTGATTTTTAATCGGCGATTCAGGCTTCAATGCAGGTACAGATTGTTCAACGACGGAACGTGGTGACGATTGTGACGTGGTACGCACAGGTGACGGGCTACTCTTTAACAATATCACGTTAGAAGATTTGAGCGGCGATGATTTCACAGAAGTTAACGCTGAAACAGATTCTTTCAATTCATCGGCGACTAGAGTGTTTGCTTTTATTGGACTACTGCTGATTTGATCGATCGAAGCATCTTTACTGTCACGATCGTCGTTAAGCAATTCGAACAGTTCGTTGGTAGTCAAAGTTTCTTGTTTAGTAGTTTTAGCAACTTCTGCAGCGCCAACAACTCTGTCATCATTATCATTTTCGTCATCATCGTAATACGACGGTAAATCTAAATCATCATCGACGTCGTTAGCTTGTGCGTCAAGTGATGGTCCAGAAGCAGTAGATGAATCACCAGCGTCCATAATGATATTTTCGATCTGATCTAGTTTCAAGCTTTTAGCGCCTTCGGACGAAGGAGAAAGTTGTATTCTACGTTTTCGATCGGTGGCCAGCCTATGCACCGAAGCAGCCGATTTATCTATACTGATATCGGGGGTTTTGATTTTCTTCTTAAGTAAATTTGGATCTAGGTTATCTACTTTGACAATAAATTTGGTAGCATTCATGACAATGTTCTCCACGTTATTAAAAGTCTTCAGTGGTATGACATCGTCACCGATATCGTCATTAAATTTTCTCGCTCGAGAATATTTTTCGTCGTACGAACTTGTTGACGACGGAGTGGTTATTTTTTTATAATAAATTAAATTTTCTTTAACATTATCATGACGAGTCACCTTCGGATATTTCATCTCGAATGGTTTACGATATTCCACTTTGGGCATGATCATCGGTCGAGAAATATCTGAAGATGAAGTGTTTTTCAATAACGATTCTTTAACGAATAAAGGTCCTACTAGCCTACCAAAATCGGCCGATCTAGCGATATTTCTATCGTTGGATGCCGGTAACGGTGGCATTTTAGAATACACTTTTTGTTTTTCACGCTGTTTACGCCGCTGTTCTTCTTCTTCTTTGTGCTTTTGTACGTGCATTTTGAAATTAGATAAATGCCTGAAATCTTTTTTACAAATCGGGCAAACGTGTGGTTTTTCATTATTATGAATCATCATGTGTTGCGAAAGCGATTGTCCAGTGCTTAAACGTTTGCCGCAAGTACGACAGATGTATTTGGAATTTTTACGTTGTTTACCATACACTTTATTGTATCTTTCGACCAAGCTATTGTTACGATGAAGTTTCATGTGCTCGTTGAGTAACTCGTGCTCTTGAAATGTGGTATTGCATAAGTGGCATCTATAGGCAGACGAATATAATTTGGTAGGGGAACTTTTCGAAATGTTTTTATCTGCCAATGATTTATCCGCACTCGAGAAACCGGATTCAGTTGATTTCACTGCTTTTTGCACCTTTTTCGGTTCAGGTGTGGATTCCTAGGTGAAATTATAAGTTCAATATGAAATAGGTATTGAATAAATAAAAAAAATACTGTTGTCGATGGTACATACCTCTTTATCATTATCAAAGTTGGCTTCAATTTTTATTGGTATGGGTAAAGGTATCTTCGATGTAGTTTCTACACAGCGAACCTCGTTATCATTATTCTACACCGAAGTACGAATATAGAAGAAAAAACCACGTTAAATCAAAAATAAGAAATAAATTCAAAAATTCATCAATGCACGTCACACAACACCTACCTCATTAGTTTTTTCTTCTTTAATTTCAATTTCTGAAGTAAAGCACGTGCCCGTATCCTCAGAATCAATCAACATCTAAATATTCAAAATAATGCAAAAACGTGAATGAAAACATAAACATTTGACAGAAAATTCCACAAGGTGAAAAACATTACTCACACAATCGGTATCTACGTCGTCGTCTCGTGGTTCTTCTTTAATAACTACATTTGGATCTAAAACTACATCCTGAAGAAAATATTCCAAATTTAATAACCTTCAAGGCTTAAATACATTGAAACATGAGATAAAAATATATTCACCGTTTTAATATTATTAGTTTTATCACAATTAGCGAGTTCTTCATGATCACTAACTGTATGCACGTCTGTATTGACATTATTTTCTATAATACAAGCGGCATCATTTTCATTTTCATTATTAGTAACATTTGCATCAGCTGAATTAACAGGTAAACTTTCATGGTTATCAAATTTTTCCGAAGAATCATTGCAAGCACCACGAATATCCACTATTGTTGGTATAAATTCGTTAACTGTATCATTAGTTTGGGTCACTGCAGAAAGTTCGGGATCAATTTCGGTACTCGAATGAACAGGTTCTTCAGAGCTCGGATCAATGCATTCATTTTCGTTTACTGTGTTATCCTCTGTGCTCGAAAGCATTTCAGATTTGTCAACTGTTTGTTCGCAATTGTTGGTATCTGCATCGTTCAATGTAGCTTGAATATCATTATCACTCATGTTTTCAGGTGCCAAACAAGCAAATAAGTTTGTAGCCGAATCACTACGAGACTCTAACCTCGAATCGAACACATTTTCGGCTAAAATAATATCCATTAAAATCGTTTCAATTCATTTTGAATCTGTAAGAAGAAAAGGGTACATTAATATAGTAATCCAATCATTACTATTTATATGACCGTGTATTTCATGATAAGAGTGAAACACTGCATACAATACGCGATAATTTTCCGTCGTTGAAGGTACGCATAGATTATGTAAATTTTATTTAACGTTACGCGTTTCACATTTTATTTATTATCAAAATTTTTTCATTTCATATCGATAATTTGGTAAATAAACAATGAACTTACTTCGTCAACGGTGTTTGTGATATGATTGTAGGCGAAAAATTTTGACCAAAAATCTTACTCAGTGAAATGAATAAATTCATATTCATATACACTCATACGCGGAAACAATAATTCGTCTGCTTTCACGGGTAAAACACTATTTTATAATGATCAATTAATACCGCCAAGATAAAAAATCGGTAAAACTTTCATAGGGAACAAGGAAATACAACCACAATTTTTTAATCATTTGTTATACTTGTAAAGTTTTACTTTTTGGAATTTTATGAAGAAAAAAATTGCAGCCAGCCATTTTGTAGTATTTCCTCAGTTTTATGTGGAGCGCTGCTATCGATATCTCCAAAAAAACTCATTACGGCCAATGTCTCATGCGAACGTGAATCAAATATTTTTGACATTTTTCGATAAAGGAGACATGTTGTGACGTTTTTCATGATTTTCGAATTTTTTTAATTTAATTTCTTCAAATTAAAATAAATATTTTACTTCACCCTGAAGCTGGTAAGTTGAACAGAACAAAGGAAATCGTAATCAGTATCCTGAAAGCAGAGTGCATTTGAACTTTGTTAGAAACACGTGGTGTATTAGTATGTATTATATAGGTATAACGTACTCAACATTTAAACTTGAACGAACAAGAAGACAATGTTGAATATTACATACTCGTTTTTGACTTACTCATTACTTTTCAGCATTATTTTCCAAAAATGTGGTTATAATTTTTTTCTAATAAGCTGTAGTACAGAGGAATAGCTATTTCATAAAAAAGTAATTACAAATCAAATTATGAAATGGGTATTCAACTGTAATATTATTGAATTTGCCTCGACAAGTGATTCGTGAAAAGTAAACAAGTAGAATAGAAATGAATTCTTAGCTTCATACTGGTTTCATTTAACACCTCATGAAAAGAATGAATATGAATAATAAACTATGAAGTAGTAACATTTTGTCTTATCAAAGTACAGCCTCAAATTTACTCCAAGTTTCTGAGCATTGAACAAAAACTAAGTACATTACAGCGATGCAACAGAATTCGGAAGAAAGAAGTGGAATGCTAGGAATTTAATCATTTTTTTGTTTACCACTATTTTACTAATTCAGTTTAAAAATGCTAAAAAATAACTTTTTTTTGTTTTCGTTTTTATTTAGTTTTTGAAACCCTGATTATACTTATCATATTTGGTGAAAAAGAAAAAACAACTCATAATGGCCCATATTGTTAAAATTTGTGAGTTTTACAAATTTAAAAAGAAGGAATTAGAAGTAAAACAAATATAATGGAAGGAATTGGAATTGAAAAGTCAAAACATTTTTTTCTGATTCCGTTCGAATCACAGGTACATTATTTTTTAATAAAAAATTTGAATCCTAAAATAATCAGAAGAATACCTATTTACTAACAATGCAATGAATGCATAAAAAATTGAAATAATTAATGTTCTTATACATACATCAACCATGTTTTCATCGGGTACACCTCGAATAAAAAAATAAAATCGTTGAATTTTCTTTCAGAAATGGTATGTTTATACTTATTCAGTAACTTATCATTTATCAATTATCAATGATCATTTTCGGTTTTTTGAAAAAAGCTGGAATATCAAAATTTTCAAATCATGTACTGCTACTATTTTTGAAAAATTTATAGTTACTCCGTATACTGCTCTAGTTAGGCAACTAAATTAACATTTAAGTGATTGGAGTAGTTCTAGTAAATACCAGTAATGCTATTCTTATCAATCACGTAATTATACGTGAGTAGATAAGAAGAGAAGTAGTTTTCTCTTAGTAATTCGAATTAAAATTGCGCTTGTAGTTTAGTCATAAAATTGCGTTTCGTGTAAGAAGTGGGGCAAATCTTTCATTTATTTTTTTTTCATATGTATAATTATAATCATTGATCAAATTGTAAGAGAATTCGGTCGTGTTTAGATGACGCGGTTATTTGTTTTCCGTTTTGTTATCTAATCCTGAAGTTCAAACTTATTCATTAACATGTTAAAGCTTGTCAAATTACAGCTTCTCCGTAAAAGCATAAGGTACTTCATACATCATTATTTTAATTTAGCTTTATATAAACAAATTATGAGTTAGGTTTTACAGTACCCTCTTTCCGTTTATTTTTTCATTACCTACAATTTATTACAGAGCACCGAATATTCAATTTACTCAGGTGGTATCGAATTATTACTCGACAGACAGTAACCATGTTCAACCTCCGGTTCTTTCCAATCAGAAAGTTAAACAATGTAAGTTTTCCTTCAATATCCATACGTACTTTTGAAAACTATTTGTTACTTCGTTATCATACTTTTTTATAGTACGTGATAAAATGATGGAATTAATGGGTATAAGCCGGGGATATCAACCGCTGAGCTTTAATCAAAATCGTAATCATTTATTAAAATATTTGCCTTCTTCTCAAAACGAATTACCAACTCGATGTATGCAGGTCTGTATTACATGTAATGTGAAAATAACGAAATTCATAGTATAACTTGATACGGTTTTAGGATAGCTTCGATGATGCTTTAATACCACTGAGCACCGATTATGATTTACAAGATAAATACGTAACGTATTTAGGATATATAAGGCTGGGAAGAGTCATGGAGGATATGGACTTTTTCGCTGGTTCGTTACATTACTTTTACCAGAATAACAATATAATTGTAGTATTTCTGAACAAACTGTTTACCCCATGTATTAGTTTGGTGCGCTATGAAACATTTAAAAAATCCAAAACAACCACCTGATCAGCCTACCCCATACGTTATTGTAACCGTCCTCGTAGATGAAGTTCAATTTACTCAAATAACACCAAAGGTGAGAACACGTTTACATTATCGGATGAAATAATTATGAATTATGAATTTACGTGTCAGACATACATGCTTAGCCCAATAAAGATATTCGAATTTCCGGCAAAGTCACATGGACTGGGAGCACATCGATGGAGGTAACTGTATGGTTAGAACAAGATATTGAAGGTACCTGGCAACGAATAACTTGCGCTGTATTCGTAATGGTAGCACGAAATTCTACTAATACTGGTCCAGCCTTTGTTAATAAGCTCGTACCAAATGGCGAAAGAGAAAATGAAATTTATCAACGAGCCGAAGGTTAATATTTAGCAGTCGTTCATCTCTCAGTAACTAGTTGCTTGTTCAAACAGATTAGCCATAACATGGTACCAGGCTTGCTATACGCGTATCATCATAGGTTGCTTCAACTTGTTCTAAAATTGTATGCTTTAATAATTCTTTTATAGCTCGAGCTTTACGCCGTAAAACAGAGAAATCAGATAATTTAATAAATAAACAACCGACACCCGATGAACAAACTTTAATCTACGATTTATTCATTCGCACCGTTGATTTGACCGATCCTTTGCTCGGTAGACGAATATTACCGCAAGGATGTACTTGGGTTGAAGATACAGCCATGGTTACTAATATATTTTCTCATCCAGAGGTTCGTGATTGCATCGTGTGGTTAATATTGTTGAAAAAGACGAAAAACATATTAATGATTCTTTTTACAGGATAGAAATTTTCATAATAAAGTATTTGGAGGTTTTCTTATGAGACAAGCGTTGGAACTTGGATGGTTAACTGCATATCGACATAGGTAACTAATTATCGCGAATAATGTACTTAAGATTTGGGATATGAGAGTGTGAGTACTCTAGAAAATTATTCAAATTACCTCGTATAACTGATGAGGGATGACGATTAAAGAGTGATGAAAATTATTGGTATTGAATGTCTAGAAAAATTTATAATCTGTCATATTTTTTATTCATTTTATTTTGTTAGAGCACAGAAATCAGGACCTTTTTGAAAAATTTTTACTAAATTTCACTTAATTTCACGAAGCCAATCTGTTATTACAAATTAGATCACGCATATAAATCCTTCCAATCTTCAAATATCTTTTTTTTCGAATTTTTTGTATTGTTACACATTTATTTTGTCGTGAGAACCTAGATCGGAATTATAGTGTGAAGGTAAGTGTGTTGATCACAGATGGTTTTCTTCCCATTGAATAATTTTTCAAACAGACATCAAGGTCATAGTTGCCGACTGCGATACTGTTCACTTCGCTACACAGGTGTTTTACACATGTATGTGTCACATTAACTCATAAAACCAAAGGATAAAACATATCATAGATATTTTTCATTGTCATTGAGTTCAATTAATCAATTGTAATTGATAAAATTTACCTAAAAATAGAAAAAAAAAATGATTCATTGAAATGCGACAAAAAATACACAAAACCATGGAAAAGTTCCGAAATGTAAAAATAAATTGTACTCCTTCGCTAAAAATTTCAAAACTGTTTAAAAATTTTCTGTATTTTAATTTAGCAAGCACAGACCTGCCTTACGTTACATCAGTGACATAACATTCAAACAACCAGTAAATGTAGGTTCTCTTTTGAGATTAACTGGACAAGTAAGTTCAACAGATTGACCATTTTTGTCATCATTGCGTAAAAATTCTCAACAGAAATGTAAACCAGTTGTTCGATTTCTTTAAATACAGGTGGTATATACAGAGCAACATTTCCTACAAATTGTTGTGAATTGCGAAGTTTTTGATCACATGAGTGGTAAAACAACGACTACTAATTCATTTCATTATACATTTGAAGCGAACAATATAGTCGAAAGCGTTGTTCCTCATTCTTATCACGGTATGATTTTTTTTCAATAATTCAATTCGTAGTAGTGATTTTTCTAATTGAAAACAATTTGTTTTTTATTTTAATATTTCAGAAGCCATGATGTACATCGATGGTAGAAGACATTTTACCCATGCGATACAAAATACCAAATAATACTTATTTTTACACTTTAATATTCCGTTCGTTTCATTCTTGCATTAAATATTAGCTTCAAGCATCGAGGTCATTTGTGTTAACCAAATCCAGTCTCAAAATCAGTATTAGTACGAAATAGGTATTAGATATCTATTAACTTGTATGAAGCGGTATAACATTCCTGAAATGGTTCAAGTTACCTGACGATCAAATGTGATTTGAGAATTTTGCTTGCAAATAAATAATTAACGATAAAAATTTTCTGGTTTTATTTCCTACACGTTTTGTTTGAGCATTTAATGTGTAAATAATAGGACAGAATTACGCAAAAACAAAGAAAAAATACATATTTCATTTTGAAAGACTATTGTTACAATACCATACCACATTATTCATTATAAACCATAATGAGCAATTACTTGCGCGATAAATGTATCTACTTATATGATTCATGATCGCGCAAACTTGTTCTTTTTGTTTACTGATTCTTTCGTTGAAGATATTAATACATTTGTAGGATGCAACTTGTGATAACAGTGATTTACTTTACACATTGGTCATTGATAACCACGAGGTAAGAAATTAATACCTAAAAATATAATTAATAATCTTATTCGCCCTGATTTGATCACAAACGAAATCTAGCGCCATCGTTAGTGCAAACAATGATATGAAAATGCCATTAGTGATTGTAAATCAATCGATCGCTGTCGCAGTGAATCAGCCATCCACCTCGCGGAATCCTACAGATTCCAGTTGTTGTGAAGAGCCTACTGCGCCTCCTCAAGTATGTCCTACTCCTACTACAGAAGTTTGTTTACCTTGCCCAACAATTTCCTGTGATCAGTATATTCCAATTTCACCTCCGACATGTCCTAGTTGCCCTCGATGTCCGGAATGTCAGACATGTCCTCCTTGTCCAAAATGTACTAAATGTGAAGTCGAAGATGAAGAAATAGTGATTGATTTTGGTTAAGATGTCACAATTTTTATCACAATATGATAGAAAAAATAATAAAGGTGACAAACAAAAAGTACATGTAACGTTTGTATTTAAACGACCAATCTGAGGGTTTCATTTCTGATGTTTCACTCTTATTGACTATAACACCACTACACACGACTACGATATTAATATCGACTTCAATTAGTAGTTTTATATAGGTACTCCTTTGATTATTACTAAAAAACACAATGGAAACTGTATGTACGATTATAGAGTGAGATAAATAATATCAGTATACCTGTACCATTTAGACTCAACTCATAATATTCCACCCAACGATGGGTACCTATGCTCAAATAGTTCGACTTATGCGAGTATTATTTGTAGAGAAACACAGCTCGAAATTTAATCAGTCAATTCAAATTTAATATCGAGGTGCAGCATGTGCACGTAAAACATGTTCCCACCAATCATGAACCTCTTTGACGGCATTGTTGAAATTCGGTAGGTTATTTTTCATCTCTCTTTGCGGCAGTTTATTCGAATCGGTGGCGCTGACTGAAAAAAATTCACACAAGTAAAAATAGGTATACCTTCATATTACAGGTTCTACAAACATACGTGTAAATAATATTTACTTCTGGATTTGGGACTATTCTTTTTGCTATTTAAGGCAGGTTTATCTTGCATGGTAGTAGGATCCGATAGACTAGATGCTAACTGTTTCCTTCCAGAGCTACTACCATCACTGTCAGATCTCGTGATTTCAGCTTTTTTGCCAACGTAAGCGTTTTCTTTGTATGTTTCCTGGAATAATAAAAATAATTGAAAAGAAATATTTTGATAGTACATTTGCAATGTTTTTTCAAAGTGTAATAATAAAACAACAATAATAGACATTATGGTATTACTTTTATTTCTGAAGGATCTGAGAACTTTTCACTGTGAATACCATCTTTGAATTTTTCATCGATTTGTAATTGTTCATTCGTAGCTCTTAAACCAGCTATCAAATTATTTCCTTGTTTAATCTAAACAAATGTAATAAATATAATGGATGGCTAGCTATGAGTGACTGGAGCACAACTCAGAGACAATGAGAATCGTGAGTATGGATAGGTTGAAAATTGAACCTCAAATTAAATTTTTGCTGTGATTGTCTCGGTAAAAGACTTAAGAAGTAGAAATTCAAAACTTGGATGATTTTATTATGTAAATCTCGACTTACTCTTTTCTGTTTCAAACAATTTTCTAGCCATTCTCGTATTGTTTTTTTAGCTACTTCTTCTTCTATCATATATTCGTATTCTTCTCGCGCTAATAATTCTTCTAACTGTAAAGCTTTGCGGATGTTTACCGAACGATACGATAAAATACTGAAATGAACAGATTTATCATAATTTTTATTCTTATCAGTTAAACCTAACACATAAAAAGATGAATTCTGTACTTCAAAACGTCATGAAAAGTAACATCTTCACCATTATGCAGTCTTTCCGTTTCATAAACCATGTGCTTGAATAAATGCTTATCTTTAACGAAATCCACCTCAAGTCGACTTTTCAACAAACGAAAAATATATTTGACTTTGTGCACTGGTATGACGCCCTTTTGGTGAATATCGACGATATTCCAAGTATTTTGAAAATTTCTAATATCTGCATATGACATTAGAGCATCTTCCTCGTTCGAATAGAATAATGAAAAGTTCTCCATAATGATAGCTATCGAATAAATACACAAGTATAACGCATTAACTTCATAAAATATAAGTTGCGTGAAGGTTGCCTTATCGTGATAAAGTATTGACACTAACCAACCAATAAATTCAATACGATGTAAGTAATTATAACGTAAAATGAACAAAAATATATCAACGCTGCCACAAAATTTCCACAATCCGTCTCCCAATAGTTATTTGCTGGGGTACACTGAGGAGGTTGAATCATACAATCGTGCATTATTTTATTCCAATCTTCGCCAGTGACAATACGGAATAACATAGCTACGCCGGTAACTGGAGATCCAAAATTCGCCAATCTACCAGACAATTCACAATGTAATCTAAAGGTCGAAAAAATAAATTAGGCAAAGCTCAACTTACTCACCTTCCTATTCCTTCCCCATATTTTACGGTTCCGAATAAAATGGTACCAGCCAAAGCGTAAAAAAATACTAATAAAAACATGCCGAATATGATGAAAAAACTTTTACACACAGATACCCCGACGGTCAACATCAGCATTTTAAGAGTAGCGTGTTTTCCAGTGATTGTGAAAAATCTTAGAACCACAACCATGAAACCCATAAAATATGATACGTCATTCTGAAAAGATTACGACAAACGATATGAGACGCATACTCAGTTACCTATAGGTATAGTTATACACATTTCTTTTTAAGAAAATATTACCCAAGTTTAGTAAATTCTAACAAATAACTAAACCATATTAAGTCGAGTACGTCTCCAACCTGTAAATTATAATGTATGCAGATCCAACTAGCTCCTAAAATTGTTACAAAGAGATCATATCTGTTTCGTCGTGATTGCCAATATCCTCTTAGTGTGAATGCTATCAACTTCATCAGTACTTCAACCACAAATATGAAATTTAAAGCTGTACTAATTCGTGACAGTTGAAATGTATATGGTTCTTCGACTTTCCACTATAAAACAAAAAAAAAATGACTACATCATGTAATCAATTTTCAATAAAAAAATCAGCTTCATTCAGAGAGCGCTGATCATAGTCCCCTGGATTTGTCATCACAATCACCTCTACATTTGGTGATCATCCCTTCCAGATCAGGCGCATGTAAAACTGTTATCGCAACGATTTTTAATTTTTTAATTCTATAAATTTTTTAAAGATAATATGTGATGTGGAGAAAATGAAAAGTACATTACTAACCTTACTACCCCTATATTAGAATCAGTATAGTTTTATTTCTTACTCTTCCCTACTTAGATTAAATAAATATTAAAATAGTTTCATTAAAAATCAGTATGATATAAATCTTCTACTCACCGATACACATAATAGACTGCTGTTTAATAGCACGGTACCGGCAATGAATCTTTTGAAATATATATGCTGTGTGATATCATAAAAAAAAACTCGAAATTTTTTACCGTCCGGTCGAGGTGGTAAATGTAAAGGTTGGGCGATTTTTAATCGTTTTTTCAGGTCACACCTGTAATAGAATATATAGATAAAAACTTATTTTGAAATGTATACCACGAATAAGTGCCTATTTTAATTCATCATAGTCGTTATAATTTCTTATAAAACGTTTACATCAAAGCTCAATCAATCTTACCATCGTCTTTGATCCACTGTCAACAAAGCAGTTCCTTTGTTTTCTGAATAATTAGCAATTACAACGCCAACAAACAACGTTAGACCAATCATACAGCCGAGAAATATATAAATATGAATGTAAATAGCATGAACCTAAATGAAAAATTCAACACCGCGTTTTAATTTGTAAAAGATAATGATGTTAATCAGTATTTTTATAATACAATCAATCTGAAAACGACTTTGCACAAGTGAAATTACTCATTTAGCAGAGCAGTGAATAAAGTGCAACTTACGGGTCCAAGAGCTTTAATCAGAATATCACGTACGTCTAACCATCCTTTGAATGATAGTACCTCGAACAATGTTAACATCGCATAGCCTATGTTATCAAAATTGAATCTTCTAGGATTAGCCCTAAATCAGTGAACGAGGCCACAAAACACACAGCACACAATAAAAAATTAGTGCAAAAAGTGCTCTGTGCTCTATTTATACAGTGTTGGAAGTTGCGAATTGCGAGGATGAATGAGTACATGATTAATTATATAGCGAAATAGTAGTAAGCGAAAAGAGAAAATCGATTTGCTCGAGGATGCACATTTAGAAAACTATAATATTTCTTACCAAACTCTTGGAACCAACATGGACGGAAAAGTTTCATTTTCTCCAGGTTTTATTTTCATTTTCGTAACAAAAACTCGCCTCATGAAAACACCGACGCAATCTTCGCGATTTTGTATTGTAGGATCATTACATCTGGCTAATCGACCACCAAACATTTGCACACCGTAACAAGCGAATACAAACATCAATACGATCAAAAGAACGGATACCTATAGAATATCGTTTCATTTCATTATCAGAAAAATCAAAAGTGTATTATTCAACTCGATTATTATCATACCAAAAAAATTTCCTTGAATCCACGACAAAGCTCATCGACTACTTTTCTCATATGTGGAACCAATGAAAAAATTCGTAGCGGTCGAACGCATCTCAAAATCATCAATAATTGAGCGGCAGAGTTCGGTGGTACGTTTTGAGGCATCCAATACAAAAATATCAAGCTAGTCTGTAAATTATAACAATTTTTGTTTTCCAAAATCAGAGATCAGTTATGTATAGAAATCATTATATCACAAATAGGCCTAAATACTCACTATGTAGATAAATACGTCTAAAATAGAAGCTACGTCTTTCATGTAAGCTTTCGGTGTGAAAAAAACTCCATCAGCTAAAATTTTCATCGCCAATTCCAGACTCATGAAAATAACAAACATGTATTCGGCGAATTGCAAAGCTGGCGTTTCCATTACTCTGTATACAGGGGTTTCAAACATCATGGAAATACAGGATAATGTCGTAACGCAAATCATCACCCAATCTAAATAGGTAACCAAACCTAGGAAACTACTTTAAAATCAAAATATGAAAAATTAAACCATGCCGAATTTTGTAGATACGCGATTTTAAAAATCTGTACAATATGCATCGAAATTACTGTAGCTTATCAACTTACTGCATACTTTTGTGCTTAATTTTACGTTCTTTTCCGGTAAGAGGATCTCTTAAACGAGCGTCGTATCGAGCGTAGACAATCAATTGGCAAACTTTACGAAATTTACTTTCGCGAGGTACGATGAACAGAGGGGTATCAAATAGCGGATGATTTTCTCTTAGATCTTCTTCCCTTTGGTTGCGTCTCATTTCGGCTTGTTGTTTTTTAGCTTGTAAAATTTTTATATCTATTTCATGAGGTCGACTTCGAGCAGTACTAATCTTATTGATGTGACCTCCTATGTCGCCATTTTCCATCAGATGCTCGTAAGTTTGTTTTAGTTTAATTGAACCGCTTCTTATACTTCGTCTAACTGACCTAATGAACGATAAATAACAGAAGTCACGTCTCATTCTCATGATTCGGCACGCAAAGATTAATCATATTCGGTTTGAAATTTACGTACTTTTTTTGATCGATACGCAGCTGTTTGATGCTATTTACGGTGCCTTGCGAATGTAAATTACTTTTTCCCATACCTGGCATTGCGATTATACCAGAATCTCCCAACAGCAAACGATGATTATTTGAATCTCTAAATTTTAAAACAAATCCTAAGATAAATATAGGTACTTTGTTTCGTAATTACCAACAATTTGTTTCGTTTATAAATTACTTTACTAACGTCAGCAATGCATTAATGGCAGCTTTTTTGGCATCAGGGGTAACAATGCGTACTTTTGGTGGATTAGTGAGTAATTTAAATGTTCTTTGTTTTCGATATATTATTGGAGCGTTGAACATGTCACTAGTTTTTTTCGTTACATCTGCTATTGTGCCTTCGTCGTCTTCGATATCGTAAACAAACTGCCTCATAAAACTCTCTCTGACCTAGGAAATAAAATTTACATTCATAAATTTAAATAGAAGAGAAAATTATGTATTTTGCACTTTATTTATAACATCGACTTACCTTAGGTAAATTAAATTCGGAAGGTAATTTATTAATGCACGCCATTTTTGGACTATCCGGAAACTTCTCAAATATTCTTAAACGGAAAGGCAAAGTTTCTTTAATCTCAGCACTCTGCTCACGGAATTTCAGTTGTTTCAGTTTTTTCACATCTTCGTCTAGTTCTAAATTATCCAAAATGACAGCAACGAATAAACTTAACACAATCTGTTAAAAAAAAAAAAAAACAATATAAAACATTTAAAAATGTAATCTTGCATAATTGCTGCGAGAAACGAGAAATTAAATAGGTACCTACCAAAGTCACAAATAAATGATAAAGAATGAAATAAACAGCAACAAGAGGCACTAAAGTTTCTTTAGTTCGTAGCATCGTTTCATCCATAACTTCCACCCATGCTTCTTGGGTCAAGATTTGAAACATGGACATAAAAGCCTAAGTAAAATAGATAAGTAAATATTTTAGTATCAGTAAGGCAATAGGTAGATATGACCACTAAACAATCATATCTTACTTCAGGAAAGGTTTCAAATTTCGTGAAATCGCACAGAAAACAAAACAACTGCATCGAAATACTCGATGAAATAATCAACAAACACATCGTAAATATGATCAAACTACCCAATTTTTTACCAGGACCAAAAATCTTGTACACGAAATCTTCCAACATGGGAGATGCTTTAATCAAGCGTACTACACGTAAAACCTGAATAAATGACGAAAAGTTACTTTTAAAAAATTGATATTTTGCAGCATTTCATGTCAATAAAAAATGAGAATAGAAGAAAGAACGTACCTGAAAATATGTTAATCCAGATAGATAAAGGCTCGGAATAATGTGCAAGGTTGTCCCAATACAAAGCATCAGTTCAAATTTGTGATAAGAATGTTTAAAATAACCTTGAAATCCTAGACACCAAATTTTGAATAAAGCCTCCATATTGAAGACGATCGTGAACAAAAACTGTGCAGTGTGAAAAATAGATTCTTTAGTTATCGAACACGTAATTAACTAGCTAGGTACCTGGATGAAAAAGGAAACTTACTTCGATGTAATAATAATTATGATAAAAAAGATGTCTTGCTCGACCATCGTGTTTAAAACTCAATGAAGCCATAACAATACCATTGCCTAAAATTACTCCCATCATAAGTAAACGAAACCATCTCGATCGTAAAATTTGATGGCAAATTAGAGGTGCACAACCGACATTTTTGTTTTCATCAATTTGAACAAGTTTCCATCCTCCAGATTCGTCTTCTACTATAACCTGCAAATATACAAGTATGCAACCATAACTGCACTTGTTTCATTATTTTGCTTTATTTTCTGCTTCGAGATAGCAAACATCAACAACAATAACTAGAATTAAAATACGTACCTACTTTAATACAGCATAGATTATGTTATCAATCATAGGTATCTATTGAATACTAACCTCTGTAGCCATTTTATTATCCAATTGTCTGACTCCCCACATTTGTTGGAATTGCACTCTAATCTCATTGAAAGTTTCTGTGATCACAGCGATGAAAACATTTTTTACTAACCATGCCAGGAAAAATATCATTGTTGAGAAATAAGATATTGCACGCCAAGATGGTAAACTATCAAAAGTACGAAACATGATAAAAACCCATCCTTCTTGAGAAGCTGCTTGATAAACGGTAAATAAACTGGTCACTGAAATGAGAAACAAAATATTAAAATCATGCGGGTATTAGCGACTATTTTAAAATTAAAATAGAAAATACGACTAATTCTTACTGAATTCATCAAATCCACTGAATCCCATTATATAACGAGATAATTCTAATTTCATACATTTCATCCCTTTTGGACACTGATATCCTGAATCATTTGAACAAAAAGTATCTGGTATTGCGAGACTATTTAAAGTAACCTGCCTGTAAAAAAAATATCATTCCATGTACTGACCTAACTACCTGAAAATTTTTTTTAGAATAAGTGAAAATTGAGAAAGCATCGTAAATGCGTCTTACTTTGGATCAGTTGTATTCAACACGCAATGATTATTCAATTCGCCAAAAAGCTGAACACCCAGTAAACTGTACAACGACATGAAGAATAAAAAAAATAAAGTTACGTTGTATATTTGCTGCCCAGAACGTCTAAAAACAACAAAATAAAATAAAGTAGGTACCTATCAAAAGTTTCTACGTAAAAATTTATCAACAAAGAATTGACATAAAATATAGCTACTTGAATATTTGATTTATACGACTTTTGGGCATGGAAAATTTCAAAAATACTCTTATAAAACGTATCATAATGAATGGTCTCGGAGCTCTCAATATGGATAAGTAATTGAATCTAGGTACGATCGCCAACATCTCAAATACTTGTAAAATAACGGAAACCCATAAGAAAAATACCATGGTTGAGTCAAACTGACACCAATGATCTTTCAAATACGGAGCATCTCCCTACACACAACATTTATACACGTTTAGTGTATGTTTTAGTATTAGTAAGCGATTTAGACTGACGAAAAAATTTCAAACCTTCAAAATTCCTCGAATGTGCATCTTAGCTATCATTTCAGCCGTAAACAAACAAGTTACAACTAGATCGCATATAAAAGTAATGTACTGCAGAAGAGGATACCATTCAAATGTTTTTGGTGTATTCAAACAAACGCAAAGTAAACTCAAAAGAGCACAAGCTCTCATAATTCGACGAACCCAAACCTGGAAGAAAATATTTTTTAGTGGCAGACAGGTGAAATATTAAAAGCGAATTTTTAATATAAGTAGGTATTTACTTTGTTGACCCATTCTATGTCAGCACTTTCATTAAAAGCTTCATCTGGTCCATAATCTGCTAATATTTGTTCACCTCGCAAGCTCTGCTTCCTCCCTAGCATCGCTGCGGAATAAATACGTTCGTTTTCGGGAAACGTTTTGGCGGCTTTTGTACAACGTTGGTCCCAAAATACTTTTTACTTCTACATTATTAATTTATTGAAAGCAACGTTGTTAGATTGAAGTTACAAAAATCATTAATCGATCATTCTCTTAAAACCTCATTATTCTTTAAATTTACATTTTAAAATTGAAGACAAGATATAAAAGAATAACAATAATATTTTGGAATTGCGCGCATGAACTGAAATTGTCGATCGATTCAGAAACGAGTAATGTACCTTATGTACCGCATGAAATGAACTGAAGACGCAAGGATGTTTACTACATCGAATTTCGGATGGTTGGTATTTTTTTTAGAAATGAATAATACATTCCCAGAAAATAAATTTTCATGCAAACTTGTAAAATTTTTTTTTCATAAAAAATTAAGAACAAAGTCACAATTACCTAATTCTTGAAACTTTAGTAGAGAAGCAAAAACTTATCAATTTAATAATCTGGAACTAACAAGCAGCAACACAAAAAGGCGAAGGAAAAATCTGCAAATCTTGAAATTTTCAAGTATTTCTTCACTCTTCCATAAGCGTTTCTATTTCAAATGTAAATTTCAAAGGTATCAACATGTCAAGCTCACACGTTAGATCCTATGGTAGGATTATTATTGTTTTAAAATTTTCATTGAGAATGGACTATCGATGGATAGACGAATTAGAATTTTAACTTTTGATAATTTTTTTTTTGAATGCACTGGTTCGTGGTTGAAACTTAATAGATGGATCATAGAACGAAGTGAGAATGATAACTAAAGTTTTAGAACTCTGGTCAACTCTCAAAAACAAAAACATGAAGTATGAGCAATTAAACATTAGTAAATCCGAGTAAATCATACAAGAAATTAAAATAAAAAACTTGAATAAAAGAATGAATAATTGCCAGACTGCTAGCGCTCCTTGCGAAGCAACCCGTGAAGTAAGCTTGTATCAATTTTCTTATCATAATAACATTGAGCACTGATATAAAAAAATTTTTGATTTACCATGAGTTTTTCCGTATGAAATATAAATCATGTGCGAGCATAAATGTTTTAAAAAAATGTCCAGAGGCAATCGCGAAAACGTAAACAGGATTAAACATTTTCCTTTGAGCACTGAAGAATTGAAAAAGTTGAGCAAAACCGATTCCGCTATTGTACTTCGAAAGAATTGCAGATATCAAATGAAAGTTCGATATGAAGCTACTCCTATTCAATCAGACAACTTTAAAAAATATGTACGAGAAGAACTAAATAAGAAAGTCCTGCAATACAGTTCGAAGTAAGCTCTGATCCTTTATGAAATTGCAAAAACCTATTCTTATTTTGATTTATTTTCATTATTACGATTCTTGTTACTAGGTTGAGTGATTTGGTTTTACGTATTTGTAATGTAAGAATCCTTCAACCCATTGAAGCTAATCGTTGCCGAAGATTGAACGTTACCTGTATCGCTGATATTTACGTTTTCAAACCGAAATGTGGTAGTATTCTATCCGGTGAGTTTGCTATTCTACAAAAAATCCTTTTTATTGCAGTACTTACCTGTATTATTATTAATTTTCCAGCTATCGTTAACAAAAAAAGCGACAGTCATATAGGTGGTGTTATGTACAATGTATTCAATGTATCAATAATCAAGCCAACAGAACTTCCTCCCGATGATTGGCCTGGTAGAAGAGTGAAAATTCATGATCGCATTGTTTTCAAAGTAACTAAAGTTGATGTAACTGAAATAATTCCTTACATATTTGGTGATTTAGTTATAGAGTGAGTAATTTATATTAACGTATTAAAATGTGCACGTATGCTTACTACTTCAACGTCGAATATTTTTATTTTCAGTAGTAAGGAGTCATCGAATAATAGAGACGAGGAGTACGACAGTGTAATAAGTACTGATTACAATAGTACGGGAACATCGGGAGACCAATATTCTGAATTGGATGATTTAATAGAATCGGTTGAAAATGTCAAATCGAAAAAAAGAAAATTATCCATGAAAACTCCGAACAGAGAAGTACCTTCCAAAAAAAGACGTTTAATATGATACTTTGAATAATTTGTATCTACTTGTTGTTTTTTTTAATGCTTATTAAATTTTTTCTACCAAATTATAGTTTATTGTGAAATTTGTAACGACTCTTCAGTCTTGACAAAACTCTACATAAGTACCTATTAATTATGTTCAAGCTTAGTTTTGTAACTAAGTGTTAACCTTACTATCGTAATTTAAACACTGATAACATTGTTCATTGTTCATCGCGTACATTTCATGTTAATTACTTTCGAAAAATGAATAAGCTATGATCGACTGCCAACTACAAAGTCGTTGTATCGAAGACTTTCCTATAACACGCACTTATCGGTTATATTCGCGGTGTATTTTTTCGTTAAAAATTTATGATGAATGCTGGAAAGATTAAATTATTATTTTCTAATACAAAACAAGTTAAGCGATTGAGTTCATTTTTCACTTATCATCCTGAAGGAAAAGGAAATAATTTAGGTAATCTCTCATTTAATCAATATCATATTTTCTAATTACTATTCATCACTTTCGTAAACAAATTTGTGCAAACAGGAGAAACACAAAAATGGAACATGTTTCAAGCTATCAACAATGCGATGGATTTAGTTTTGGAAAAAGACCCCACAGCAGGTGAATTACGATAAAAATTATCCATTTAATTTGATTAAAATAACGAAAAAATGTTCACAGTGGTTTTTGGTGAAGATGTGGGTTTTGGTGGCGTGTTTCGTTGCACTATAGATTTACAGAAAAAGTATGGTAAAGAACGTGTTTTCAACACTCCATTAAGTGAACAGGGTATCGTAGGATTTGGCATAGGTTTGGCTACTTGTGGAAGCACCGCCATCGCTGAAATTCAATTCGCTGATTACATGTATCCGGCTATCGATCAAGTAGACTAGTTTGTTTGTTTTTATTGTTTATAATCTCATAGATATTAGGCGGTACAAATAAAGCTTACTTATTTACCATCTAAAGATATGCAACGAAGCAGCTAAATATCGATATCGAAGTGGTAACTTGTTTAACTGCGGTAAGCTTACGATTCGTACTCCTTGTTCAGCGATCGGCCATGGAGCTTTATATCATTCTCAGAGTCCCGAAGCATATTACACACATACTCCTGGGCTAAGGGTAAATCTGCGTCAATTTTTCATACAAAGTTATACTTTTTATGTAATAAATGCCGTATTGTTTCAGATAGTAATGCCCAGAGGTCCCGTAAAAGCTAAAGGACTACTGCTAGCCTGTATCAGAAGTAACGATCCTTGTATTTTCTTTGAACCGAAAGCATTATATCGAGCTGCAGTTGATGAAGTACCTGTTGCTGATTACGAAAACGAATTAGGAAAAGCTGATATTTTGAAAAAAGGTGATTCAATTTGTTCAAATTTATCAAGTATAAGAACCTAAATTAGTATACTGTCATTGATTAAAAATACACATTTTCAGGTAGTGATATAACACTCATCGGTTGGGGAACCCAGGTACATGTACTATTAGAAGTAGCTGAGATAGCCAAACAGAAACTGAAAGTGAGTTGCGAAGTTATCGATTTAGTTTCATTACTACCATGGGATAAAGAAACTGTTATAAATGTAAGCGTCGCCATAATACATACATAACGCATCAAATAGATTGCATAAAAATTAAAGAACTATAATCCTAATAAATCATCGTGATTCATTTTCAAGTCTGTGAAAAAAACTGGTAGAGTTGTAATCGCTCATGAAGCTCCAAAAACTAGCGGTTTTGGAAGTGAAATTTCCGCCACGATACAAGTCAGTGATTTTTATCTCCTAAAATCAATTCGAAATTCCGTTGTTGAATTTGAATATAATTTTCATTGCAGGAAGAATGTTTTCTACATCTCGAATCACCCATTTCAAGAGTTACCGGTTTCGATACTCCTTTTCCTCACGTATTCGAGCCATTTTATCTTCCTAACAAATGGCGATGTTTTCAAGCAATCGAAGAATCAATTAAATATTGAAAAATAAATTTAAGTGTGCTGAAGACTGCAATGAAATGATCAAAAAGAACAGTATATTCTTTATTATAAACCTACAATTTTTAAAATATAAATTTATCTAATGAAAGTTTTCTACTTTTTGTTGTTCGTAATAATGGTTTTCCATAAAAAATAAAATAAGCCTATGTACACATTGTGGAAACATTGTCACTCCACTGTGTGTAATTATAAGGGTTTCGCATTAATTAATTACCTCCATGATTGCACCCGTTAACCTGTGTTGTTTCGTGTGATACTTACTCGTACGTGTATGAAGAAACAGTTAGGCTTCTATTCAATTGAAAAATATGTACATAAACTTAATAGTATGATGAGAATATGTCAAGTGCGTGTTGTATAAAATTGAAGAACATCTCACAAATCGCCATCGTCGCGTTATAAACCGAGCTGACCTACCTCAATGACGTGTTAGCTCATGAGAAACAAATTAAGTGGTGCGTGTTTCAACTTCAATTCAGACGATTTTTTCGAACGTGTTATTAAACCGTCTGGTTGTACCTACCTATCTATCTTTAATGAATGCTGGACATTATTTCACACATTCTTATAAATATTGGTACTTACCTAACCTTAGAGGAGAAACATCGTAAAAAAGTATTTTTAACTTTTTTTTTTTACCTAATGATCATCATTGAAAGTTTGCTAATGCATTCCGTACCTATCGTATAGTTTATTACAGAGTGGAATAAACGTACGGTCTGTCGCGGTACTTTACTGAATCTGGAGTTTTACTACGTAACGGGAACACATATTATGGATGAAGAGATTCACGTATAAAAATTAATTTTTCAACAACTCCAAAAATTCGTATCACACTTACTCAGCTATTTACGGTTAACTAGAAGTACAATTACTTATCTTGTTCTATTACTTTGATAAATATTATAACATTTGCATTTTTCATATCTAATGCCATGCCAGACTTCTGAGACTCTTGCAATTAAAAAGTACTAAATGAATTTGCAATGCAATGTTGTAACTATTGATGATTTATAAGGTTTATTCGGCCGGGGCTGCACAATCTGCACAGTTTCAATTGTGCGGTTCCAGATGCAAGTTCATTGTTTTCATTTATGAACCAATCATAAACTGCGAAATAAAAACTATGCAGATTATGCAGCTAGCCCAAAAAAACTGTTGTCTGTTCAATTTGAAAAGATTCCTGGTATATCTATAAACAATGATGGCTATTACACAATGGGATGTCTTAAAATCAATTTTTATGATATCCTATTGGTTAACGAGCATTGTTTACAGATAAGCCAGGAATCTCTTTATCACACCCAAAAATAAGTATATGCCATAAATAAATGCTCGACTTAGTCTACACAGTAAAATGATACGGGCTATTCTGTTATTTGATTGCTTGTGTCAAAATAAAGTAGTACGATTTATCTGTATTTATTAAATGCCGCTAATGCTACAGTACGTATAACTGCTGTGAAGGTATGCAAGGTCATCGCTCAGGTTATGCTTTAAATTATAATAAAATTCCTTCTTGATTGTAACTGTATCGTCGAAGATATTTGTACTAATATACATACCTGCTTACACTTGAAAAAAATGATTAGTAGTATCTAATTACTCATTTCATTAGTAGTACTAATATCGTCAAATTTACAAACACCTATAGCTACAAACGTATTACATGAAAATCATCGGGTACCATATATGAAAAATGATGCATGTTATTTTTTATCAAAAAAGTAAGTATCTAGAAAAAAAATGTAAGTCCATAGTTTCAATTGCCAATTCTTTGTTCCATCAATTAAACGGATTCGAATAAAGATTATCACTGAAAAATGAATAAAAGGTTGAATAGTGAGAGTTGTGTTCATCTTTATTGGTTGATGAATATTAGACGAAAATAGGGTGAATTCGGTTGAAGAACGGAAAAAATAAATGTGAGCCAGGATCAAAATTATAATATATACATGTACCTACTACTAGCCGAATTACAGTAAATAGCTAAGTACACCTATTAATCAAATTCAATTTAATTTACTAATAATTAAAAAGCGTTAATAATCGTTTGTAATTGTATAAATAATGGCAGTTTGATAATTTGTTTCCACAGTTACCAATATTAATCATTCGTATGCTTACCAAATCACCACTGGTAATATTGAATATATTTTCGATAAATCATTTTGCAACAGCATGATATGTACAATACGTATCAAGTTTTTGATGACGGTTGAAAGCCGTTGAAAGATTGACTGTGGTTGTATTTCTGTTTCATCGAACTGGTTTTTCTAGCATCCGAATCTTTTTAACCTATGATAATATGATCAGTACATCCAAGTTCAAAACGCTCAGCTGGCGTTTTAACCTTGAAACAAATGGAAATCGTTCATGTGCATATATTGAATACCTATCAAACTATACAAATGCTAGGAAGAGGAAAAAAAGGAGAACGGTAGGTTAGTAGCTAGCCTAGCTACGGATACTAGTTTGTAAAATGATATTTGAAACCATAGTAAGTAGTACCTATGTTTATTGGGAAAAATCCTGAATGTATTGTGTATTTGGTGTATAGCTAAGTGCACGAATGAATACTCATCTTTATTTGGGGGCTCAATTAAAAAATGCAATTTCAAACTTTCTGAATTCTAATGAACCGATACCCTAACCTACGTGTATAATGATTGATAGTTTTATCAGTAGCGTATATCTATTACAAAGATAAGCCTTTGAACAGTAATATTTAATTGTTACCTTAGCCTCAAGCTCGTATTACATAATTATTGCGAACTTGAAGAAAACAGTAATTTAGATGAAATTGGACAGCTGCCATTTTTTGCAACACCTACATCTTATGTTAAAACAACTGAAACGAATTTTGAGCAACTTAAAACATTGGTAGTTAAATAGATCGTGGAGTACCTCAAAAATTTGAAAGAGATTTCTATGGGTAACCTTGTAATCAGCAAGTATTACACTCAAACTTATTTAGTACGATTTTCTCCGACAATATATTAAGTAGATAAGCTGGCTAAAAATAACCTGTACATGCCACACATCTAAAAAAGCTCAGACCGACGACATCAATAAATCCGCAAAATACATACCAATTACAGAACAGTTTAAATCTCCATGACCGTAATTAGACGTGACTCAATAAGTCGCTGTCGATAGAGGCACATGTGTAAATGTAAAAACTTGAACACAACAAGTACAAGACCCAAAGAATACACCACGAACGATAAAAAAAATATATATTACGATCGAGTGGGCTGTAAACTAAACGCCACAGAACTCGCATCGTCACCTACGAGTTTATTGTAGTGTTTATAGGCGAATCTTCATCACCATCGTATCGTGTTCATTACTTATACACTCGTAGCTGGTTTTAATTTTTAGAAAAATTCTAAAAGACGTGTTGCGATTACAACAATATCGGTACTTCTTACTTATCCGACGCCTTTAATTATATTTTACGACTAGCGCATGTACCGTCCAGTTTTATGTCCGCGTACCAGCCATCTACAAGCAGAACCAAACCGGTAGATGAAATTTTATTTGAAAAAATTTCGTAAAGTAGCCAACGCAACTGTGAAGAAATACGGCTCAGCCGCGATGTGGATGTGGACACGGCTCGCTGATAATACTCAACTGTATATACAGATAAATAGGCAAACAGCTGTGTGGATATAAGATTAGATGCCAAATTTCGTGGTTCATATGCATACTGTATTTAATAGGTAATAGGTATACGCTAAAGTAAGTCTGTATTTCAAGTCCATACGTGCATATACCACCATAGCGTACGAGAGTACCTGCAAAAATACATTCATCTACCGTATGTATAAATCTATGTACATGTGTACTACATAATACTACATATTGTGCAACGTGCGACCCACTTCACGCAACAACGCTACCACAAGATACAAAAATGTATGCGAGAATACATATACATATATTAGGGATAGTTGCAGATACCGGTGCATTTGCACATATTGTTTACTTACAAAATATACACATAAGTACGTAGCTGTACCTACATATATCGTGCCATTACTTTTGAGTATTTTTTAATCAATATATCTATCTCCTACCATTATAAGAATACGTAAAAAAGTACGCAATATATACGTACAAATTAGGTAGGCATGGTAGATAAGCACAGATACCCTTCGTCATTGGTATCGTACCTACAGTATTCGGCATTTCATCAAGAATTTATTAACGAGCCCTATACCATACTAATCCAACAATCTGATCGCAGGTACATATAATATAATTACTTCCTGTGCGTACTGACCGAGTACCTCTGTATTCATTTGTACCTTATAGCCTACTCATATCTTAATAATAAATTTGTCATACTGATAAAGATAGAGCATTCCCTCGTCAAGGTTGCATTTCAACAATTTTAATAAAACAGTTATGTCGTGTCGCGCCGTTTAGGTAGCGTGAAAAAATTCGCCTACGTTGCATTTCCAATTTCATTATTATGTAAATAAATACCGCAACACCTAAAAAAAAAAAAAAGTCACTTTACATTCGTAAGTACATTGTATCCTTTATGTACATGTATTTGATTCTTTTACGGATGCTCATAGATATATTCCTTCCTTTCAATGGAATTGTATGAAAAGTAATGCTGATTCTAAGTGGTCCTAATTCTCGTTTATAGGCAAATGATGCTTTTGGTGAACGTGGTTTTGTGCAATATTGAGACCCTGGAAATAAAAACCATTCGAAAAATATAAATCTTATTCAAATATTTTTCATTCAGACCTTCATTATTTTGTGACAAATTAGATGAAAAAATTTTTGTGGTTTAAATATTCAACTTGTCAAAACTGGAACATATTCCACGATCGAATCATATGCATATTAAAACCATTCTCAATAAAATATAGTCCACGCATACTTGTTCGAGTTTTTGAAAACTTTTAAGGAGAAAAAAAATTTACACGCGTTTTAGTCTATGAAATTACATAAATGTCATTGGAAGAGTAAACCTATAATGTGATAATGCAAAGTATTTACGATGATCCAAGGTAAAACTGGACTTATTAAATGTGAAATTTAAGATAGCCAAAATGACCTGGGAAGCAAATTCATGTTATTGAGAAATAAATTAGATTTTTTTAATAATTGAAAAATAAGGTTTCGAAAAATGGTCATTAATTAATAGTTTTCAAAATTGTCAAGAATTTCAAAAAAAATTGAAACAGTAAATTAAAAAAAAAAAAAAACATCGCAAAACGATGTTTTTTTCTAATTAGTAGTGAAGGTAGGGTATGTGCAATAGGGTCAAACAGTCGAAATCATCAAAAGGCAAATCTAAGACCTTCCTACTAAATCCGCATACCAAATTTCAACTTCCTAGCTTATTTGAGGGGAGTTATTTATTTGAGGAACAAATTCAAAAAATAAGAAAAGCCAACCAAAAATTTATATTTTTAAAGCTGTGAGGGGAAGCAATCGAACTGGAAAGTCGAGATTCCAAAAAGGCATATCTAGGACCCTACTGAATCTTTTTTTTTCGGCGGGCCTTATTCCCAAGCTTAGCTCATTCTACATATCAAATTTCAACTTCCTAGCTCACTTTGTAGGGGGGAGGGGAGGAACAGCTTTTTTTCAAGATCAAAAAGGGGGAAACCCTCATATCTCCCCTTTTAATTGACCTAGGAGGCTGATTTTTGGATATGTTGTACAATATTAGATTGTTTATCGATGGGTTTAAAAAAAACATTTTTTGCGATTTTTGCTTCTCAGCATCCCCTCTCCCAAAGTTGGGTGCAACCGAATTTTGACCCGACGTTGACCCCACTCCAGTATATTAAATTCTCCGCCAATATAAGCATATTTCCTAAATTTGATCGATTTTGGTCGGTATCAAACTGAGCAAATGATTTCTAGTTTCGCCGGGGGGGAGGGGATAAAATAAAATAAAAATAGAAATAAGTATCTAACATGACCGTAGTGGCCTTCCATGATTTTAGGACCCCAAAACGGATTTTTTCATATCTCTCTCCCCTTTCACCTTCCATAGGTCGATAGACCGTAATAACCTGATTTTCATTGACAATGGTAAAGAAAATCAGGCTAAAAAAGATTCTTACTGAACTCCAAAAATAGTCTCGACAGTCTTTTAGAACCTTTTAAAATAAGTATTTTCGTCTTTTCATCAAGAAGGAGGTGGAAGAGAGGCGGATGAAAATGAAAAATTTGCCAATTAAAATCTATAACTTTTAACAACTTTTCCAACTTTTTTTGCAAAATGAATTACATAGTTTCTGTAGCGTAAAAAGCAATCGTTTTTAGAGTCCAAGTTCATAAAATTACAATAAACAACAAATATCTCCTTGCCCAAGCAAAGCGAGGGAGAAATTTTGAAAAAAGTGGTTTTTTGACGTTAAAATTGTGTTTTTAGTTTTAAATTTATGTTGGTAAGTTAGTGAAGCTGGCATAATTTTTCTCTTTTCTTCTCGACAAGTTTTTTACCGACTTTCTCAGCTGGGGGGGGGGGGGGGGGGCGTCGTTTTTCATTGAAATCCTCGTCTATGCATGTTTAAAAGTAGCCTCTACGTATTAGAAAAAAACATACCGATAAGAAAGAGGTTTGATTGTTCTATAACGATAAATTAAACTTTTGAAACTGATTCAGTTTTTGAGTATACTATCCTCAATTAATTATATAATCTGACTTTTTAAAATCCGTATAAGAATGAAACCTGCATGTGTAAAGAACATAAAACCAAATTTATATCTTGAAAAAGAAAACTGCTGTCGTAGGCAACAGCAAAAAAAAAAAAACATAATTATTTATGCAGCAACTCTCCAGTTTATAATCAGTTCGCAAGATCGGTACAGCTTCGCAGCAGGTCAGCCTGATCAGTTAGGTAGGAATGTCTCCTTTTGTAGGATGGAAAATTTTCAACCTTGTGATTTAAAAATTAAAACATTTTTTTTCATGTTACATATCAGTACCTACCATTGCGATTTGGATCAGGCAATGGCAATCTACCATTATTCGTAAAGACATCGAAATTTGTAAACGCCCATTTTTAGAATGTTTCTTGGCTGTAAGAAGTATATCCGTACAAATTTAAAACCATGGCAACAAGTCTTGTATTCGAAGCTCGTACTTGTTGAACAATCTGGTTTTTGATGCTCAGATTTACCAAACGATGATGGCAACTTCTCATCCTCGATTTGAAAGCATTTATAAATTTTTTTGCATCCGATTGCTATGTTGAATGTACATTTGATAGCGATGAAGGTTACCTACTACGAGTACATTTAAATTCTATTTTTTTTTTCACGATACAAAGTAAACAGATATTAAAATAGAACATAGGTATTTCAAGTTGTGTTAGAATTTGCATCCAACAACAACAGTGGCTAAGTGTTATGCAGTTTAAATGTTCTGCCCCACGTTCGGATCATTTCATCTTCTTCTTCAGTATTTTATACATGCGATACCCACATTTCCTTCACAATTGAGATGATTCCGTAGAACCACTCTTATTTCTAGTTTCCTATAAACTTAGTTTCCAGTTCCTGTTTCTGTAGCAGAAAAAAACATCTATCTAAATTTATATGAAATTATGGTCGATGACATACGTAAGCAAAAGTAAAATAGGTATGTAGGTTCAAGGTCAGCTATATTAAACTGCAAAAGGATGATTAGCCGTGGAGTTAATCAACCGGTTTCGTAACTTTAAATGGAGGTTTTTTTCCCTTTCTTTTTTTTCTCAACGAATAATATAGGAGAATATACGTAAAATTAAAACGTGCATATCGCAATTTCTCGCATAGAGTCGGTTTCGTGTGTATCAAAGTATTAGATATACATACCTACCTACCTACATTTCTTGTCTAACCAAATAAAACCTCTTCTTCATGTGCTTGTTCGAAGGATTACAAATATCCATTTTATATGCCTGCGAGCTCAATATTTACCATATATACAGGAAAGAAGATGCACGATCTGAAATCATTCAATTATTGGGTTACCACATCGAGAAAAAAATTGATACCTATTAACTTTATAACGAGGATAACATCGTCGTAATTTATTACTTACAAATAGGTACCTATTTATTAAATTGTATCATATTGTATAGTAAAAATGTACGATTAGATTAATAATAAATAATAAATAATAAATAAATGCATCTTAAAAAAATAAATACAGATTACCAATAATATGTATTATTTAAGTAATTTTAAAATGTTCAGCCTTGATATTGATTATTAACGAGGAAATATTACTAAAAGTTTAGAAACGTAGGATCAGATATATTTAAGCTTCTTTCGACATTCACGGCGTTGAACAATGATTTTTACAAAATACCTTTGCACTTATACAGGAATATATAAGCAAGCATCACTTGGTCTCAGGATCAGATACATACCATACTCTGAAAAATATCGAAATAATATAATTAACCTCATTTTAACGAGCGAAACAATCAATTAAACATTAGGAAGACTTGATAATCGGTAGACCAAACATTTCCATTTTATATCATCTCATAATAAAGATGGTACTATATCGAAAACCAGTTCTAACAATCCAGCTCTATGCCTATTATTCCTATTTTTATACGTATTATAAATTCAATAAAAGGTAAAAAGCGATCCGACTATATTTCAGACACTTTATAAACCGATTAAATAATGCGAAATTTTCTCGAATAAAAGTTCATTTCGAAGCGAAAACAAATAACGTTAAAAATAATCCGAATATTTGCAAACTTTTCAGCATATTCGTCGTATATTAGGTAGGTATGTTTTCATCTAATATCCGCTTAGTATACAAAAGAATAGAGAGCTCGATCGTGACCGCTTTCCTGAAAAGATTCAAAAACTAATCCCAACAAGAGTGAATTTTCGCCAAAATGGTAATAAGTATTTTTTGCATTAATTTTTTCATCTGGTATATTTTATAGTACAAGTCCGGTTCCTCATTACACGATGCTCCAGAATATATAATATATTCAGTTTTTTTTTCTCTCTTTTTCTTTTCCTATCTTGTTTATATAAACTCATATTCTAATTATAAATATATCTGGCAGTGATTCGCATTTTGTCCTTCTCTACAATTTTGATAAGTGATAAATTTATAAAATCATAAAATGGTCATATTAAAAATATTCATTTGGCAAATATCAGTACAAAAATAAAAAAATATACAAAAAAAAATGAAGATCATAATATGTTAACCTAAATTTAAAATACACGTTTTAAAAATAAATACCGGCGCCAAATAACGATAAAAATCTTGGGTGCTAATAATTTTTCGATACATATAATTCGCTGAACCTTGAAATAGAAACGGAGAAAATTTTAGTTTTAATTTTGTTTCGCGTATGCGCAATATACTTAAAAATCTTTTTAAGGCAATCACTTCGAAAGTTTTTTATTTTTTTTATTTTACAGGATAGAATTTTAAAATTATAAGCTGCAAGTATGCAACGCAAGGACGATAAAAATTAATGACGCGAGGGTAAACGTGCTCGCTAAAAATGCGCGTAAAGGTCAAGGATACGCAGAAAAAGAATACTCAACGCACAGGCACAGCAATAACACATCAGGAACTAAATACCAAATATAATATAATGTGCATGGTCGTATTCGTATCGTATCGTAAACCGTTCACGAGCTTCCAGTTCTTAAAAGACAATCCTGTCGAGCGAAAATGGGATACGTAGGTAATTACAATTGCAGCATCCCTCGAAGTCGAAATGCATCGGTATTACACTGTTGCGTCTTGTACAGAGCGAAAATCTATCACCGAGTCGAGCTTTAGTATAGAAACTGGACCGGCGGGCATCCATCAGGCGTAATCCGTGATGTAAGCTAGGTATACCTAAGCTGCCTACCTTGCCTGCGGGTATACCTCTAAAAAACAAGGTCGATTACTATTTCTCACAATTAGGTCACCCAGATATGTTTGTGTTGCTCTATGTAATTCAGAACGTACAAGCACACCCCTTTCGTTTAAGGCGATGAAGGAATCGAATTGGTCGTCCGATCGTGATGGACGAAAGAACGCAGCATGTACAGAGGTACCTCTTTCCATAATACATACGTTAAAAGTATTGTGGAAAAAAATTGCTACCTATGTAATCAGCGGCAAGTCGCTTGATGGATTTCATCGTTTTATAAACATTTTTGTCTTATATCATAATTCGTAGGTATACAAAATTCCATACAACACCATCCAGCGAATCAAAAGGAAACCTAAAAATGAATATCGATAATTCAGCATTATTCACTCAAATCCAAACGTAAAGCTAAACTACACAAACGAAAGTTATGTATCAAGTATCAAGGATTTCAAAATATCTAATTCCAATTGATCAATCGATCCCTTTACATGTAACGTGTATGTTATATGGTATGAAAAATAAATGAGCATACCTATGTCTTGTTGGAGTAATATGATTAAAAAAATAAATAATACATTATTACATTCATACACGCGAACATACATACTCACATAAGCTAATATTTTCCAATCTCGTGTTTAGCGTTATGCAATTGAACCAGTTGACAAATTTTTGGCAGATGATCAAATAAGATGTATTCTAAACAATCCCAATAATATTGGTTGGAATATTCAGCAATTACCCTTCGCTTATAACTAAAATGATCATTTTGACTGGCTCGTGAAACACGACTGCTAATAGTGAACGAACGAAAATTTGTAAACCTGCACACGGGCACTTACTTGATAATGTAATTCGATAGCAAATGTTCTTGACCATCATAAATAACAAGCAGAATATTTTCGATGAAAAATTACAATACCGACGTTTATGCAGTTCGTAATTCGTGAATTTGAATTTTTAAGCCACGACGATGCGATTACCGGCGAATAAAAAAATTATTACATCATTTGGTAAGTATATTTCGCATGGGCGTTAGTACTAAATTTCCAAGACCTTGAATCTGACGACCGGCATCGGCATCGACACTGAAAAACAACGCAATCCCGTAAGCAATCATGACGAAAAATTGGTTCGCGACTTACGCGCCCTTATCAGTTTCTCAGCTTAAATTACGAACGAAATCGGCGCGTAAGGAAGACTACTATCAAGGTTGTGTTAAACAATAAAACAATAGAAAGCGGAGAAATTAATTATAGTGACAAGGTATACACTACGCAAGGGCGTTGGAATATTTGAAAAATCTTACTCGGAATGATTAAAAAATTTACCAAGATTAATGCTAACAATATTTGTTGTTATCGGCATCTTCCGTCTACGTACGAGTTCTTCAATATCATGATATTTTTGTGTTTACTTCGTCGGTAACCTGTCGCTACAGCCATTCTTAATCGAACGTTATGGATTGGAAAATCGACTCGACTCGATGAGTCGGCAAATCGCATATGCTTACCAACGATAGATCTAAGCAGGCTATAAGTGCATACGTATGTAAGATTCAAAATAATACAGGTACTTCATATTTCTGCGTTATCTCACCACAGCACGAAGTTATAATCTCTTGATAACGTGTATTCATTTTACCATACTTTCATTTATACTCGCACTTATACATCCGATATCCACGTCGTAGGTATTTCTTTCTCCAGAGTATAAGCTTGCATATTTCTGGAAGCTGGATTAATTGATTACTAACATATCATAAGATTTCATTTATACTGAAATCAGCGAACAGTAACCAATGCACTGCATAGAAGTACATAACCACAGCACATACGAAGAAGATATTCTCTTACTTATCACACTACAGCAACGGGTATTATAATGAATAAACAATTATTAATGATCAAGTGCCGTTAGATTTACTCTCTTAGTTGGACAGCATATTTTTAGCAAATTTAAAACTACAGAAATACTTGATACGTAGACGTACATCTACATAGTTGCAAGCGCTGTAATGAAATTATCATTGTCTGCCTGTATTGATTGACGAAAAATCACTAACCAACATACTTATGAAGTGATATACTACTCAGTGGTATTTACAGACCATAATCTGTCATCGGAATCATTATGGTTATCAGTTATGGTTAATGTATCTGGAAAATAATGAAGATAAAAATACCACTACATTCTTCGATAAAATTACATAATTATATCGTGTTGGAAATCACAAGAAATGCAATATAAACCACAAAAAAAAATATGTACGGAAAAATGGAAATAATAATTAATTTTTCACTAAAGATTCAAAAATTGTTTCAAAATGAAGTAAACTGTTTTCAATTTGGAAAACGTTGATTCATTGTGTGATTAATGGGTGCTGATGGTACTGATTGGTTGTTGAAATTCAAATTGACAGTGTTACCATGCGCTATTCATTACGTATTATGTTATTATAGCTTTTTTTTTCACCAAAACTATTACCGTATGCTTTTATCATTTTTTAATTTAATTTTTTTTGCAGTTCAAATTCTAAATAACAATAACAAAGTTGTTAGCACGTCTCGAGGTGATTTTTGAGTCATGAGCTAGATTATACAATTTATCTATGTATGTTTTTTCTAGAAATCGATTAAATCTTATTGCATAGGTATGGCGATATTAGTGCTGAATTCTGAATAATGAATATGAATTATGCATGTGCATCTAATCTATTACGAATTTACAGTCAGATCGTTACTGAAATTCTTAAATTCTCATTTTTAATACCTAGTTACAAACTAATTATTACAGTTTTGAGCTTCAAGTTTGCCTCTAATATATGTACCTCTATTCTCTACTTCTTACCACAACTTATCACCAACACTAGTGATGAAAAACAAAAATTTCTTTACTAACAAATTATAGATATTTTTTGTAAGTTTGCCTGCATAAAATAGCTAGATACAAATGTTTTCCATGACATTTCGAAGCACTTTATGTAGACATGTAGTATCTTTCAATTACACAGATACATTAAAAGCTTCAAGAGTGTGTATATTTTCTGGTAGCTCTACAGCCATCAATAACCTCACCGCATCGATTGTATACAGCTTACGTTTTAATACCCAGGTTGAACGTATTAATTGGGTAGTAGAGAATTGACCAAAGTTGAACAGCAAGTAAGTACCTATGTACACCAAGCATCTATGTAGGTTTATGTAACGCATTATGCGTGGTATATGATACTTGTTATGTTATCGATTACTGATTATTATCTATGTAATTGGAACGAAATGCAAACGAAATCAACATCGGTAAATAAACAACAACAGATCAGACTAGCAGGCCATAATTTACTATTCATTGACATAGAGTTAACGTCACAGTATCACATAATCTATCATGTTAAGTTCGAGTTTTATAGTACTTATTTGGCATATATAAGTAGGTATGGGTAAAATATTAGGAAACGTAACAGCGAGATTCACCGCATGATGTTGGTGTGAACACAAATGAAAATTTAGTAGATACTAGATACACAATACGGCTGTAATTTTTCCTCCCTTAGCTAATACATATTTTCACTTGAATGGAAAAGCTAAAGATGCTTTGAAATACTCTATTCGAAACATGTACGTATACCTGATCAACCTGCACTTCTGAATTCTTTGAGGCAAGCAGTAACAGAGTTTCACTATTGTATTGTACTTATGTACCTTTTTTGGAATATTGCAGTGCGAAAAAATATATATGAAAGGTATCTGTAGACCTTTACTTATCAAGTACATACTACAAGATGTCTTACAATGTGCTATAGTTTATTATGTTAAGTGTTATCAACGTATACTAAAATTGTGCAGTGGGACACTTGGTATCATAAGACACCCTGCGTATACCATGCCGTTATGTAAATATTTATACAATAGGTACATAATTTCTCGTGGTAGCTCGTTGCAGTTACCATTTTATGAGATAATTATCAATGGTCCGCTGTGCTTATAATGCACATGTAATTAATACCTATCTACCTACATTGAAGAATGATTGATTATAAGGTTAACATACGCCGTATTACGTACAAAATATGTACCTATTTTACACCTTCAAAGAAAATATGTTGAATATCTCAATGCTAAAAAATTACTTACCAACAATAAACTTTAATAATGATGCATAACTATCTACCCTATGGTCTATACCTGATTACCTATGCAATTTAAAAAAAATATATTTATAGTAGTTAATGCAACGTGATATTAATTTAAGAATATTAATATTAGGCGTTTTTTCTTCGACTGCACATTATTTGATTTAACGTAGAAAATAGTTTCATAAACGTTATCGTATATTTATTTACCCGAGTCAGATACGAAAATAAAAAACAGCGTGTAACTACAGTTATTACGCTGTTTATTCTTCTAATTGATGTACCGAGCGATATTTCACAAGGTAATTGTGTACGGAATGTTATAATTTTGAGGAAATGTTTAAGTTGATGCGTCCTAAATATACGATACTAAAAAAATTTATACATAAACAATATTCGCACTCCTCATAATATTATCTACATTGATAAGAAATTGATTTTATATTATAAACGACCATCGTTTGACAGGAGTCGATTTGCCGAAATATGTATGTTGATCGTAAAAACACAACGAAAATATTGCCGATTATAATAGCCTTCGTCAAACATATGTATGCAATGCATACCAACTGTTCCCAAGTATAAGTAATTATGTAGATAATGTTGTCTACAAAATAGGTATACAATACGTATGCGTTATATTCGTAGATAGATATATTTCAGTTCATAAATGCTTGTAAAAATTAGAGACAAAAATCAATTAGATCCGGATTATTTACGTTCGACGTGAAATTATAGGAAATATACGATGAATATACTTTAGATATAGGTACAGTATAATTACTTGCATTAACTCTAGTTGGTGTTGAATATTTACTCGAAATCTACACAGTACTCGAATCCATAGATTTTTCCAAGTTGATAAAACATGCTTACTCGAGCCTGTATCATCTGCGATGATCACAGAACACAGCTGTAATCTAAGTATCTACTTTACATACCCAGTAGTTATCCGAGTAGTTATCTACAGGTATGTATCATTTGTATTATCATGAAACTTTCCAACTCATTTTATAATGAATTATCAACAAATCATTAGTCACTGTCGTTTCTAACTTCGTCGTCTACTCATAGTTGACCGAATGGAATGATTGTTTGTTTACTACAAATTTTTATTATTTGTACGCCACTCGAGGTATCCAAATGACTGTTGGTATTTTTCCATCACGCGAATATATATTTACCATACCTTACCTGTCATCTGCCAAAGTATACTTAAATTTTTTTTTCATGGAATCAAACGTTTTTAAGTACCAATTTCTAACCCGCACTAGAGCTACTTGTATAGTTGTTCGTTAAACTTAAGTACTCAAAAACATTGAGCTTTGCATTCTTTTTATTATTAAGTTTGATGTACGTAATTATAATTTCTAATTGGTTACCGAGGGTGTTTTCACTGGTTTCGATTGCTATTTCATTTCAACGACCTATGAATATTTATTAACGGATTTCCTCCGAATTAAATTCTACGTGATGGAGTCAAATTGGTTCGACAATTGAACCGAGCAAGGCTACGTACGGTATCATAACAACAAGTAGGAGTAGGCTATGCCAAAAGTTTTGTTATGTAAGATGGTTGTTGGTTTTTTTTCGATTTAAATCAAATTAAAATCCTCACTAGACGAGTAGTCGAGTACCTATAGCTATAGCTATTTGTTTATCATTTTGAAAGAAATCCTTCGAATAAGTTATTGGTCTGCTAAAGTTATTGTGCAGGAATTTAAATGTTTCGAGAAGTTACCTTTCATTCGTCCATGTTACTTTTTTTAAAATATTATCAACACGTCTGTCTGAGTGAGTTTTAAATGGAAACAGCTCTCATAAAACAAACTAACAAAATGAGAATACTTAGATGAGATTAAAAAGAAAAATCAGCCGAGATTTTAACAAGAGATATTTTTAAGTTATGCCAATTTCAGCACATTTTAAACCAATATCTTAGTGTCAGTTTTTCATCCAAAAAAGATAAAAAGGATACTTTCGGATAAGATAAGTGAATCTACTCCACAACTGTGAAACTAACCGATGAAATCGGGTTCTTGTGATTTGAAAACCTCGTGGTAAAAATGTTGGTTTTTTATCCTTTTCTTACGGTCCTACCTCTTAAAAATCATTGAAAATTGAGTAAAAAAATGACCAAAACACGCAAATGTATCAAAAATAATGAAAACTTGTTGATAAATATGTGAAAATTGGGTCAAAATTCGACAAAAACGTGTTAAAAATGAGAAAAATTTATCAGAAATATAAAAAAATCGTAAAAAACGATTGAAAATTGATCTAAAATTACGAAAAACTACTGAAAAATGGGTAAAAATTGACTAAAAATCGGATAAAACTCGTTAAAAATCATTGTAAATCGGTAAAAATTTGATAAAAATGAGTTGAAAGTGAAGAAAGTTGACCTACAATAAAATAATCAAAAATTGGGTGAAAAATTGAGAAAAATGATTTAAAAATGTAATAAAAATTTCACAAAGGTTAGTTGAAAGTAAAAAAAATTGGTCAAAAATCACGAAAAACTGTTGAAAAATATGTGAAAATTGGGTCAAAATTCGTAGAAAATATGTTAAAAATGAGGAAAATTTATCAAAAATATTCAAAAAAATTGTTAAAAACCGTTGAAAATTTATCTAAAATTATGAAAAACTGTCGAAAAATATGAGAAAATTGACCTAAAATATGAAAATAATGGTGGAAAATATTCAAAAATTGGGTAAAGAAATTAGAAAATTGAGTTTAAAGTGATGAAAATTAGTCAAAAGTTTTGAAAAAATATTGGAAAATATGCAAAAATAGATCAAAAATAAGAAAAAAGTCGTTAAAAGTCATTGAAAATGTGGTTAATGTGGTATAAGTGAAGTAACAATTAAGAAAACTGTTTAAAAATAACGAAAAACTGTTGAAAAATATGAATAAATTTGGTTAAAATCAGACGAAAATGTGTTAAAAAAAAGAACAATTAATCAAAAATTAAGAAAAACTATTGGAAAATGTATGCAAATTGACCACAAATCGGAAAAACATCAAAAATTGTTTAAAACCATTGATAGTTGATTAAAAAATTGACAAAAATGCGTGAAAAATGACAAAAATTGATCACGTCGCGAAAAACTGCTGAAAAATGTGTAAAAATTGACCAAAAATAATTTCAAAAAAATTATTGAAAATTGCTCAAAAATTTGACAAAAATACTTTAAGAATGTGGAAAATTGATCGAAAATAACGAAAAAAATGCAGAGAAATACCTGAAATATAACCTAAATTATTGAAAATTGTTGAAAATTGTATAAGATTTTAGAAAAAAATGGTTAAAAGCTGCAAAAAATTGATCAAAAATTACGAGAAACTGTTGGAAGTAAGGTAAAAATTAAACTTGTAACATGAATTAGGTAAATAAAAAATTAACAAACGTACGTAAAAAATGCAGAAAATTGATCAGAAAATACGTAATAATGTTGAAAACTAAGCGAAAGTTGAGCAAGGTTATGAAAAAAATGGTTAAAAATCATTAAAAATTGATAAAAATGGTTCAACGTTGCAGTAAAAAATTCACAGAAATACGTAAAAAATGTAGAAAATCTATCAAAAATTACAAAAAACGTGTGAAAGGTGTAATATTTTTATATTTTGGGTTAATTTTTGCATATTTTTCAACAGTTATTCATTATTCTTGAGCAACTTTCTCAATTTTCAACTCATTTACGCCAAATTTTTGTGCCCATTTTCAATAACTTTTAATGATTTCTCACAAATTGTATCCGATGTTTGGATAAAAAAATGAGAAAAATGAGAAAGTCATGAAAAAATGTTTGGAAAATATACACAAATTGACTAAAAATAAGGAAAAAGTTGTTAAAAATCATTGAAAATTTGTTTAATTTGATATAAATGAACTAAAAATGAAGAAAATTGTTCAAAAATGACGAAAATCCGTTGAAAAATATGTGAAAATTGGGTTAAAATTAGACAAAAATGTGTTGAAAAGAGATGAAAAATTAATCAAAAATATAAAAAAAAAATATTAAAAACCATTGAAAATTGGGCGAAAAATAGCCAAAATGTGTAAAACCTGCAGAAAAATGATCGAAAATGACAAAAAACTGCTGGAACATGTATAAAAATTGACCAATGTTTAAATTTGTCAACCATTGTTTTCAAATTTTAGGCCTATTTCCTCATTATTTTCAACAGTTTTTCGTTGTTTTTGATAAATTTTCTTCATTTTTAACTCATTTTTGTCCAATTTTTGCCCATTTTTCAATGATTTTCAACCATTTTCATCCAATTTTTGGACAGTTTTCACTTATTTTTCGGCAGTTTTTCGTAATTTTAAATCAATTTTCAACGGTTTTTAACGATTTTTTTTTTTAGTATATATTTTTCAACAGTTTTTCGTGATTTTTGATCAACTTTCTTCTTTTTCAACAAACTTTCGTGAAATTTTTACTGCATTTTTAAATCGTTTTTCTCAATTTTTCAATCAATTTTCTTCTTTTCAAGTCATTTGTTTCAAATTTTCGCCTAATTTTTTGTGATTTTTAACGAATTATATCCGATTTATTTTTAATCAATTTTCCTTATTTTTAACACGCTTTCGTCGAATTTAGATCCAATTTAAAAGCACATTTTTCTACAGTTTGTCGTTATTTTTGATAACTTTTCTTCATTTTTATCAATTTTTGGCCCGAGTTACCGCTGCTTGAAACTGCCTGAAATCGCTCATAACTGTTTGTAATTGTTTGTAACCGCGACAGTGAACAACATCACCAATACGAAATTGTATTTGTAGTGGTGATGTTGCTCACTGTTGCGGTAACAAGCTGTTTCAAGCTGTTTCGAGCTGTTTCGAGCTGTTTCGGGCTGTTTCGAGATGTTTCGGGCTGTTTCGGGCTGTTTCGGGCTGTTTCGGGCTGTTTCGAGCTGTTTCGAGCTGTTTCAAGCTGTTTCAAGCGGTGACTAGCGAAAACATTGGGGTGCTAGGGAATATCTCATCAATGTAGCAAAATTATAAATTTAGTCGTTCTTAAATGAAATTTAGAAAATCACCCTCAATGATATTGAAAAATGATCTTTGTTGGGTCTAATTTCACTCCTATCCTTTATGTTCATGCAACATCTATAATTTTCACTTTAAAACAAATGACAGGATAAAACATGGAAAATAAAATACATTCAATCTATAACTAATGAAAGTATTGAATGTTATGTGTATATATATATAATAACTTAACTAACTTCTTGTAGATTTGATAAAAGATTATAAATATCCATTGTTAAAGTATGTATCTATTTACGTTAGTACCTAACTACGTATATTTAATCTAGATTGGTAAATATAATAAACAAACGAATATCAAGGATGATTGAAGTTTATCGGTGTTCTTAATACATGAACTACAACATTCGATTTAAATTTGTTTACCTGTATTTATTTACCTCGTGATTACCTTTTGATAAGTAAATAATAAGTAAGCACTGAAATTGAAAACGTTCAATATACAATTCATAAAGTAGATAGATAAAAATATCCATCACCCAATTTTCATGAAATCCAGCAACAGCAAGTTTCAATCACCTACAGGTATAGGAGTTTAGATCTCTCGATCTTTTCATTAATTGTTCACGTCGCATTCAAATTAACTTCCAACACCAAGAATTTGAAACATCGATAAAAAAATTGAAAATCCTTTTGAATAATTCAAATTCTGTAGAAAGTTTCAGTACGTGAACATTTAGATACACGATAGTACTTTTTGAGAAATGACATCAGTATAATAAACGTGGTAAAAATCCAGCATTCCTGATTACAACCTTAATACACCTATACCCCTTCTCTAATAACCGATCAAAAACATAATCCAAAAATTGACGAGGATATTTCATACGTTTAGAATGATGCAAATAGATAAATGATTCACAAATAGAAATTCAAAAAGTACTGGAAAAATTTTTTCTGATTTCAGTTCACTAGAAATGACCAAATTATGCGATGCGTGAAAAAAATCAAAATCTTCATTTGCCCTTATATGTATTATTATTCCGCTGCTCATGACGAGAGATCCTCTTTCTCACCAGGCGACGACCTCATTATTGTAGGGGAGAGATTACCACGTCGTCGCAGAGAAATATAGGGAAAATGAATTAACAGCAGGTAGGTATAATGACCACTAGGGCAACGGCACATACGCCGCAATTGGTAATCATACAGCGCGAATAATAATTAAGCTAATTTAAATTTCTACCTGCATACAACAGATATCGAAACGTGTTATATTAAAAATCGACAAACGGATCAACGACAGCCGTAGGTATACCATATAATAGCGTACATACGTGTAATAAATACCTAATTAAACGTACCTAAGTAGGTACCTTACCTGCACCTATCAATGTATACGAGGTACCTAGACCTACGTATAATATGCAAAATGAACTATTATCACTTTTTTTTTTTTTTTTTTTTTTTTTTTTAAGGTAATCTAGCTAGTTGTAGCTCTAGCCATATCCTAAGTATTCATTACCGTTGCATAACAAGTTCGCCCTTCAAAAAAGTGCAACTTTCTTTTATGGTTTCGCGGTTCGTAAATTTTTCATTCTTTTATTGAACCGAAGCCGCGGTGATTAAAATTATACGACGATTTGCCCCGCCCAACTTCTCAACTGTTGGTATTATTTCATTGGTATAGCAAAAGTGGCGTGAATTGTGTGCTCTTTTGATAAGCTTTTTAATCAAATGAAATGCTTACCGTACAATATATGAGATGGTATAGGAACACCACACATACCATGGTATGATATAAAATGAGAAACACGTTATTTTAAACGAATTGAGAAAAATCACGCGATAATATGTAAAAATGTTTAATATCATTCCGCAACCAGCATCGTGTTTTACGAATACATAACTCGGTTGATAGGTATACGAGTAATTAACTTATTATTTGAACGATGAAAAAGCCAATAATTATCGAATCGAAATGTATCTGGATTTTAAATCGAAACAGATACGTATCTTCAATGATGACTTATTTGATTGCTCTCCGATAATTTGCAGAAAACTCATTACAATATCAATATTTTCGTCGCATGAATTATTTCATATTTTTTTGGGTATAGGCAGATTTAAAGGCGAAGGGGGTACGCGAAGCTAAGCCCTTCTAGATGTTGAATTAGCCCCTCCAGAAAATTTTTCTGTCTATGATAAATATCTAACAAATGACTAAAAAGTTTTGAAACCAACTGAATTTTTAAAAAATATTGACAAAGTATCAAGAAAATTGATGAAAATATAAAAATTTTAGTGCTATTTAGAAACGATTCTGTTAAAAACCGTGATCTTTTTCCTCGTAAAAACTACAAAATTCAATCTAAAACTTCGAAAAAATGCACCTTTTTTTACAATAAAAATCAAATTTTTTTTCAAAATTCTGACCATTTTACACCAAAAATTAAGCTTCTAACCGCCTCCTCCCCCACTTCCGACAACAAAAACATTTTAAATAGCTCAAATGTAAACGTTCATTCGATTTTTGTTGTTTACTATCGCGGGAGCTTGGCCTCCTTAAGAAAATCATCAAATTCCGCTTACGCTTTTGGGATGTTAAAAATTTAGAAAATTTCCTACAGAGCCAGGATTTTTCCGAAAGAAGAAACATGCGAGGAACAAAATCAAAAAATAAGAAAACTCAACCAAAAAACCACTTTTTCGGGTCTGTGAGGGAGGTGCAATGAAGCTGCGAAGTCGAGACTCCAAAGAGGCACAAGGTAGCTAATTCATAGTGAAATGTCTTCAGTACACTTACCTTTGTTTATTCAAGTCATTTTTTATCGCTTGCTCCGTATTCAGGGATTCTCAATGTATAAAAATATAGTATGAATGGTTTAAAAACATAAAAAAAATAAAAAATTGCTTTTGAGGGTCTAAAATGGATAACATAAGTTTCCTTTAATATTTAGTCGAATTTTCTATGTCAAATTATCAATGAAAACCAGTCTATCGCAGTCTATCGATCTACGTTAGATGACGGGAGGGTAGTGTCAACAAAGTCCATTTTGGCGTAGAAGACCATTACGACCATTTTTAGCTCCATCCGATATTTACTTTAATCCATCCCGCCCCGCCTCCCACCAATCAAAAAATTATTTGCTCCGATCGATATCGACCAAAATCTGTAAAATTTCGGAAATGGGCTTGGTTTGGCAGCGGATTTGATATTCTAGAGTAGAGTTGTCTTAAGGTCAAAATTCAGTTATGTCAAAATTTAAGCGAGGAGGGCTGAGCTGCTAAAATCGCAAAAATTGTTCATTTTTGAGCCAGTCAATAGAAAATTCAAAGTTGTATGATAACATACACAAAAATTAGCTTCCTAGGTCAATTAGGAGAGGGGATATAAGGGTTTTCCTCCTTTTTGACCTTGAAAAAGGGCTAATTCTCCCCCTCTTCTTTCTGAGATGACCTAAAAAGTTGAAATTTGGTATGTAGACATGGTAAGAGTCATAGATGTGCTGGGGGGGGGGGGGGATTTGTCAGTATCATTACAACGCTCACAACTCCCAAAAAGTAAATTTTTGGTTGGCTTTTTACTTTTTTTTCAATTTTCTTAAAATTAGCGAATTTTGAATTAGTTTTAAAAATTTAAAAAATTGAGCTAGAATGCTGGAATTTTTACCGCATTACTTCGAGTTCATTTTACGACAATTATAATTCCGCCGTTTGTAGACTTTAAAAAAAATTCTACCTACCTTAATACTTACCTTTTTCAAACGGTCAATATCTTTATGTAAAGTAATGAAATTGTGTACTTCTTTCGCTAATGAACAATCAACAGATTGTTACGAACAAATAAGAAATAAGGAAAAATGTATTTTAATCTATTTGATGTTGAAAAATCAATCGGACATTACTGCAATAAATAGAAGACTAGATAAAATTCTCATACATGCGTTTTTCTTGTATTATTCACCACAAACACCAAATAATAAACTCAGCATGATGAAAATCGTATAAATTAAGAATTCGCCTGCCAAGTAGTGCGGGTGTATTTTGAGAGTTGAAAAAAAAACAATTTTGACCCATTTTGAATACTAAGTAAACCTAAATATCGAGAAAATTGTACAGAAAACGTGAAATAGCGTCGTAATCGAACCTTATTATTTTTTATTGCTAGAAATACACTCTTTCGGGTTGTAAAAAATTCTCCCGAATAGGTCAATAAACTGCTGTATGACCTCAATATAACTCTTGAAAAAATTCTACTAAAAATCCATATCATATCACCACTGCTGTCACCAGTCAACAACAAACTGGATCATTCGATCTCATCCCAAAAGTAATAATTGGAAATAGAAAAAAAAAAAAAAAAAAAAAAAAAAAATTTACACCCGAAAAAAATGGATTTTTTTTCGAAAAAAAAAAAAAAAAAAAAAAAAAAAAAAAAAAAAAAATAGAATTTACACTCGTAAAAGATGGATTTTATTTCGAAAAAGAAAAAGAAGAAAAAGAAAAGGCAGAGAGACAGAGAAAACGAAAAACAGTGGCACAAACTTAGAACCTAAACGTTTTTGAACATGGTAAATTTGAATTTACGTATATAAACATTTAATTTAATTAAATGATACCATATTGAAATAAATAACAAAATGTACACGTTATAACCGTACAAATAGGTATATTTATACGAGAACAAGCTTAAATTTAAAAACACAATAATAAAACAAGGTAAGGAAAATGAAATTTTCGCAATACCGTATTACAAATTATATCGACCGAATTATTCGAAAAACATATCGTAGGTAGGTAGCTAGGTACCTTCTTCATATACCTTTTTAGATAGTAGGTCTAGGTATATTATATGCATCGTATACGTCATTATTACACGATGCAGTAGGTATCCTTACTTAGCTTGCGTATACGTGTATATTTTTATTATTATAACACATAAAAATGTACACCGACGTTTGGTTATTTTCGTCTAATTGGCCATTAAAAAAAAAACAAAAGAAAAATATAAAATGATAAAATCAAATGCGTCAAATGTTGTTTTTTTTACTCGACTACTGAGCCGATATATGTATTCTACATTGGTATGTGGTATAAAAATACATTGACAAATGATGATAAGGAAAAGGGAGAGTAGGGTAGGGAGTATAATAAATTAAAAACATTCGATTAAACTTGAGAAATTACTTTCATATATCACATTCATGTTTTAAAAATTACTATAACATTAGATTACATCGTGTTGTACTACTAATGTGAAATAGGTAGGTTGATAATTGAAGGTGATAAATAAATAAATAGGTATGCACAATTTTTGGGCTTTGAGAACAAAAAAAAAAAAAAAAAAGTTAATTGATAACAATTACACAACAGTACAAATCACAAAATACACACGTAGCAAAACTAAACACGAAAAATTTCGTTAAAAACTCCACAATAAAAAGAAAAATGAAGAAAAAAAAGTGCAAAAGAAAAGATGTCGAAATCATAAACATACGCGATAAAACAAAGAAATAAAATTTTTCCACCAGGTATTAGAGGTAGGTACTCGGAAGGTAGGTATCATTATCATAAAGGGCGAACAAGATAAAAGATGTGTAAAATGAAAGACAGACGATGGGCGGATGATGCCGCCAGCATATGGCGCCGTTAGTCAATTAGCAATACATACGTACTCTGTGTATTTTTTTCCTTTTTTTTTAGGTAGGTAGGTATGTACTTGATATAAATAGGCAGGTATTCACAATCGGCGTATGGTAAATGATACCAGTAATTAACATCCTATTATCGCTTATTTTTTCACACTTTTAGATAACGCAAGTACAATTGCAGATGATTTCGAAAAGGAAGAAAAACATGGTACCTATTACGAAATTAGACGACTCGACAGTCTAAGAATCCAAAAAAAGGGTTATAAGTCTTCATAATCTATTAATAAATTGATAATTAACATTCAAAAAAACGGTAACTTCGTATTAAGGAAATTAATGGCGATAAATAGGTAATTAGATAGTGTCTGTTGTATCCACGATGGTTTTAATTTTGTTTCAGATTGCGAGGTATTTTCTGATAATGGAAAATACAGAATTTACAAATTGATAATTTCGTCCAATGTGGTAAATTGAAAAACCTATTAATACCATTAATCTTCCTTACCAAAATTCGGCTCAGACGAGCAAGAATTTAATGGTGTTACATTGTATGCGCGTTATAATGTAAGCTAATGCGTATGATATGATGCGCATGCGTTTACGCAAGCTGGTTACACATGTGTAGTCACTTACGTGATGTCACATGCGCAGTCAGCATGCCTATGCAATACTTCAGCCGCGTAGTCAACATGCGCAAACGCTATTCTGCCATATTGTGCGGTGCGTGATTCGAATTTGGGCCGATTTTAACATTTTTATCGAACTTACTGCTTCTAAAACAATTGGTTAGTTTTAGGAAATATGAGATCCGATAATTTTTTTTAACATAAATTTCAGCAATAAACCCAACACCTTGATAATTTTTTTCAGGGACCAAGAGTGACTCCAAAGTCGGAGTCAAAATAATTCCAAAATGACTTCAACTCTGATTTGATTCCGGAGTCAAGCTGGAGTCAGGGTATCAAAATTCATGTCAGTAGAATTTTGACTGTGCAGTCAAGAGTCGAGGCCTGAAAATGACTCCAGAGTTAGTAGTAAAATTTTGGAGTCATGAGTGAAATTCCAAATCTGGGGCCTGAATGGAGTGAAAAGTTAATGTTTGAGAATGACTCCGGAGTCATGGCACAGTCCTTCGGAGTCGGAGTCAAATTTCATTATGACTCCAGCAGTCTGGAGTCAAGATGGAGTCAGTTTTTTGGCTGACTCCAGTTTGTGAATTTGAAATTTTTATTAGGGATCCAAGGTTAAAATGATTCCAAAATGACTCAAACTCGAGTTTGGCTCCGGAATCAAGCCAGAATTGGAGTCAATAAATTTTTGACTGACTCCGGAGTTGGAGTATCGAAATTCAGGCCAGTGAAGTGAAATTATGACTATGGAGTCGGGGTATTAAAGTTTAGGTCAGTACAGTTAAGACTCTGGAGTCGGATGGAGTCAGAAGTGAAGGTTTGAAAATGACTCCGGAGCTAGGAGTGTAATTTTGAAATAATAAAAACTGAATCTTTCGTCAACTCCGGAGACGAGGTATCAAATTTGATGGTCTGTAAAATCGCGACTTCGGAGTCAATGGTCGGTGTCGGAGTCAAATTTTATCATGACTCTGGAATCTAAGAAGGGAGGCGCAATGCATTTAAAAAATAAAAAACTGCTCTTTTTGGAAAACTTTGACTGTACTTGCAATTATTTGTAGGAAGAAATTTGATTGTAGCAGCGTAATGGCTGGGTTGGAAACCTCCTAACCAAAACTCTATTACAAAACCTTCCTTTTCTTCTGCAAAATTTCAAAAAATGCTGTTCTTCGTTGATTCACAAAATTTCCTTTTTTTTGAGACTTGAAATCTACGAAAAAATTACAAGATTTATCCCATAAAATGAAGAAAATTTGGACATTCTTCTTGAAAATTCCCTGCCTACACCGTTGCTTTCAGTTTGAATTTCCATCGTTTTGAAATGTACACCATAAGTACACATTAACGAACTTACCCAAGTCTGGCATTTTTGAAAGCTGAAATTATTCATCTGGAAATTATAACGTACACGTTTCTCGCTCTTTGTTACACTCATTTGTTTGTTTCTTTATTATTTTTTTTTTCAGTGGCAAACTTTTCTCATAGAAAACTACATAGATAGGTGTAGGTATACTACTGACAATATAGGATATAAATTGTTCTCGAATTTTCTTTCATTTTGTTGAACAGTTGCGACTCGTTAGCGCGTTAAAAACTTTCCGTTACAGACTTTTTGCGCAGCACTTTGAATTTTCAAATCAATCACCTACACATATCTACGACAAGGTGCCCAACTACCTACATATATTTATTTTTTTTAAACATTGAACATATCTTATTTTTTTCCATAATATTTTAAACAACTGGAAAATTTTCCGATAAAATTAGAAAAGGTTTTATCTGTTTAAAAAATTTTTAAAAATTCAGGTAAACAACTAAATAGGAATGTTCTTAAAAAGTTGTCATTTCCAAATAATACTAAAAATTTGTACACTACAAAATTGATGAAATAAAAAAATGAAAAACTCGACAAAAAAATACACAAATTAAGCAAAGAGATGAACTATACCTACCAATTCTTTTTTTTTATTATTCGAGCAAGTTATCAAAGAAAAAAGAAGGGGCAACAAATAAGCCTTTTGAAGATCATGGGTTAATCTGTCACACAAACGCACGTAATGATGTGTGTTATTGAAAAAAAGAAAATATCTAGTTAAATTTTCAATGAAAGTCATCATTACGATATAATAACAAAAATTTTACATGTCGTGAATGTGACAGAGTGCTCAATTTTGTAGCTCCTGGCGCATTCGGGAGTTGTCATTGATGAAGGTTGAAAGTACAGAGACACATCAATTTGAAATCATAATTTCATGAATTTTGTCGAAAAGTTGATAATTTCAAACAGATGTTTCGCTTTACGTATCGATTTTGGGGGCTACGTTGTTTTTTTTTCAATATTACAAAAACTATTAATGCATCTTGAAAGATCGGTCCTACATAATCCATGATTTTCTTTAAAATTAGATTATTATGGCTCATCATTTGGTCATATTTTAACTTCTCCAGCCCCTAGCGGCGCTCCCTCTCATAATAAAAAAAAATGTTTTGAAAATTAAGCGGTGTGTGCCCCACGCGAACACTACTACGCTGCGTGATTATCGTGGAACGGTTCAATGAATTGACACGGTCATTCTCATGGCCCAGCGTTGCTTAATATTGTTGCATCACATCTTCAATCACATTTGAGTCAGATCCTCTGGAAGTGCGAATGTAATGTAAAGTCCTTTTTTCAAGGGAGGGGTAGGGGGTTAGATTTTTTAACACTGTGATTTTTCAACTTTTCTAAGGAACTATATATATCGAAAATTCAAACGTTGATTAACCTCCCTATTTTTTCTAAAGTGAAATTAATAGTTCTAGAGCGAAAAAGATTTTAATTCTGTTTCTCATTTACTATTTTTTCATATATTTTTGGGGTAATTTCATTAGATTTTGGCAGAATTTCTGATAGGTATTTTTGGTTTAGAGAGAACATATTTAAGGGTGAAGGACAAAAACAAAAAATCTTTTACATGCATTTTCGAACCACGCTAGTAAATTTGAAAGTACGTGTACATGGTTATCGAAGATACCGATTTCATTTATAATAATATTATATGAATGGGAACAATACAGGTGGTGGGAAAGGGCGAGGGGAGCAAATGCAAGAAATTTTGAAAAATTTCATTTGTGGTGTTAAAATGTAGGTTTTTAAGCCCTCCGATTTCAAATTTTATACAATTTTGAGCATAAAACCAATCTAGGCCACGAATTGTGACTGTGGGGAGGGGAAAGGGTCAAAATTCTAAAATTCCATATGGGGTATCAAAATGTAGGTTTTAAGGTGTCTGATTTTAAATTGAACATAATTTTTACCAACAACCAATTTGGGCTTTAAATGGGGTGTGGGGGGGGGAGGTGTGAGCAATCAAAATTTCCAAAAATTCCATGTGGGTATCAAAATGTGGGTTTTTAGACCGTCTAATTTTAAATTTAATAAATTTTGACTGTATGACCAAATTTAACTTTAAACTGGCTAGGAGAACGTTGAATTCAGAATTCCTACAATTTTGAGCGATGTATCATTTTAAATAATATATTAAAATTATTTTTTCAACTGAATTGCAAATATTTGCTAAAACTTATCCATGGTCATGAAACGTCATACTGCCACATGTAAATGCTGAAAATTTGATCACGTAATGTCGTTTTATTTCATTTACACGATGTCAGTTTTTTGACTTTTGAGGGGCTAAAATTAAATAGATATTTACATTTGTGTTAGTTGAAAATGTTTTTGTTGGGGAGGGAGGGGCAGGAATGATGGTGGTAGGAAGCTTAATTTTTGGAATGAAATGGAAATGTATGAATGCCTCAACGAAGCGAGGGCGAAATTTTGAAATAATCAATGAAAAAAAGGCGCAATTCTCGAAGTTTTAGCTTAAATTTCGTAAACTTTACGAGAACAGAGATAAAGGTTTTTAGCAGGATTGTTTCGAAATATTACAAATTTTCAATATTCTCATCGATTTTCATAATGTTTTAAACATTTTTTTTCAATTTAATTAATTTCAAAACATTTTTAATAATTTGTTAGATATTCATCATGCACAGAAAAACTTTCTGTAGGGGGAGGGTCCGGCTAATTCGACAACGGTAAAACTTATTACAAAAAGAAAGAAAATCGAAGTCCAAAAAAGATATGGAAAAAGCACCAATTACTTTTTTAACGCGTCAAAAATTCATCTTCTTTTATATTTATTTTGTCAAATAATTATTTCCAGTTCAACCAAAATTAGTTTTATATCAATTTCCAACGAATGAATGAATTGTGATAACATCGCATAGATCACATGTACATATAAAAGGATATGAAGAAAAAAAAAGAAGGGATGCGATCTTGAAATAATCTTCCCTTTATACCTTCACAAATAATAATGCGACTTCCGAAAAAATACTTTGGTGGAATTTTAGACAATGAAGCATATCCTACGCATCCATTAAGCAAATCATATGACATTGAACTCAATTCACAGAGGAGAAAGGAGGAAATAAAGCTACGATATGGTTTTAAAGTTAATTTCAATATGAAAAAAAAACTATCCTTATCTTTACAATATTAGCATTTTTTTTTTATCATTTCAATGCAAATAATTAACAAATTTTTCAAAGAACAACGATTTCCTGAATGCGCCTTGCACCCATCATTATTTACAACATATTTTACGCAATTTTGAAATAAAAAAAATATTTTTTCGACTATCAGCGTATGCTTTTTCGTTTTTTCGAAGAGAAAATACATCTAATTAAATTTTTTTCCAAATATTACGCGAACCTAATTTTTTTTACAAATAGGAATAAATTTACCAACTTCGTTGTAAATACCTACATATTATACAAAAGGAACAATTTTCAAACGTTTGAAAAATTATTAAGTACAACTCTTCATATTCATAAATAACTTACATATCTTCAAATGGAGGGGGGAGGGATGCTCATACGCACGCAATTAATATCACGACAACGAGATACACGACTGTATATTATAATTTTTAACGTATAAATGCAATTTTAATCCATTAAATAATGACTTTGAAACAAAAAAAGGAAAAACAAACAACACACATCGAACAATTCGAAGAAGAGAAAAAAAAATTATACACTTCGACCTACTCGAAAGCAGGTATAAGGTATCTAGGTATTTTAAAAGCTACACCTTCGGCTATAAATTACATAGCCTTTTACAGTATTTTGCGATATTGTGATAGGTATTACAAGAAGTCATTACAACACCACAACAGTACACATATTATACGTATGATACCCACTATCATATTAAAATATACGATTAAAATAGGTACATATGAAATTCAGGTAGGTATATAAAGGTAGGTAAGGCATACAACACATTAATCTATACTATTTAAAAGAACAAAATAAACTAACACAAAAAAAAACCACAAACAAATTCCATCTACTTTCGATTCTTTAATAAAAAGGTCGATAAATAATTACTTTTTTGTACCTATATTTTTCCATTTTTTTTCTGATTTTGTTTTTAATCATCAACATCTTATTACATAAATAGTATTTTATACTTTTTTTTTTTTTTTTTTTTAAATTATATAGACAAACGCGATCCCATTTTGTAAACATTTTTTTTTCTTTTTATTTTAAAAAACGAACAATGAATCTTACATGATAAAACGATAAGTTAAATATTGATAATTTTTTTCCCCTTCAATTCTTTTAATCGCAGGAATGTATTACGTAGTAGTATAACGTTACAAAAAATTCACACGTAGCAAATCGAACCGAAAAATACAAAAAGGAAAGTGAATAAAATATAAAAACACAAATACCTATACGACTACATTGTACGCGGATCAACTGCAAAAGCTACATTGAAAGTTGATTCGTTGCAAAAAATCATAACAATAATAAAAAAAAAAAAAAAGGTACGTACGTATAATTGTATAATCATGATATTATTTTTCGACATTATTATTAAGTGTACTAGGTGATATTTTTTTTCTCACAGGTATCCTTTTATTATTCGCAGTTTTATGCATAATACATAATTCGTAACAATGGCTTTCATTCAAAACGATACAAATACCATCGTCATCGAGTAATGTAACCCAAAAGGTAATATTTAGAATTTATTTTAGTAGGTAAACACCTCCTATATTTAGTACATAATAAATAAGAAATGAGTTGTGAAGATGTCACAGCCAGTCACTTAAAGAAAAATTCACACGTTATTATTTACTATCATTATTTCTACTGCTAATTTGCTACTGCTACCGTTACGAGGATAATCCATAATAATTAATAAACATCATGAAGGTATATTACGGTGAAATTTTACATCCTCCGAAAGGTTACACATGGTGTTGTATCGAAAGGAAGAGGTAGAGATTGGAGAGAGAATGAGGAAGAAGAGGTGTAAAATGTTCGATATTCGTATACCAAGCACGACATATGATACTCGACGAGTTACTATGAGAAAAATTTCAGTCGGACGTTGATTTGTTATTAGATTTAGGTATATACTATAAATAATAAAATAGGTAAAGAGATGAAGATGTAGTAGTAATAATAATAATAACAACATATAAATAATAAACGAGAGAGCCCATGCCCATCGTAACGGATCCGATCACCGCGCATCAGCTTGGCCCCATAAAAACAATTTATATACCTAATAGAGCTGTGTGCGTATAAATGAAATTAGGCCGCCTGCAAAGGAGGAGTAGAGGGTGCTGAAGATACCGGCGATGATGATGCAGACGATGACACCGAAGAACATTTGCCAACATTGTTGGTGGTAGCGGAATTCGAAGATACAGCGTTTGCATAACGAGCATTATTATGATTACTATTATTATTATTATTGTTATTATTATTATTCTAATTAGAATTAGAATTATTAGAAGGACGATTATTGGTAGAAGAGCAGCATGACGATGTGCTGTTCATAAGATTATACGAATTACAAGCGCATTGATGGTGATGAACAGATGTCGTTTGGCCGTGGGACGTTATGAGTTGCGGCGTAAAATATAGGTTGGTGTTGGCGAAATACAAAGGTCCGTAGTATTTGGACATCGGATACATGATTTGATAAGCGAGTTCGTCGATTAAAGCTAAAGTTTGTCGTCTTTCGTGACCCATAAGGCAGACGGTCGAGTCGTCGACGACGTTACGAAGAAGTAACAGATACTGGTACTTGAGTACTTCTTCTTCGGGCCCGATGAAATGATTCCAAAGGTAATTCTCAAGCTTGGAGCGTTGCTGGTTGATATCGCTGAAGTCGATGAAAAACCTCGAGCACATGTATCGCTCGAGCATTTTAATTCTGTCCGGATAGGCTGGCTTGTATCGTCGGACGAGTAAATGGCAATACTTTAGAAGGCCTCCGCCGCGTATCTCTTCCGGATTACGCGTGGCTATGAGTTTTTTTTGAAGATGGTACAAGGCTTCGTGAAAGTCGCCGTAGACCGATTCGCCGACCACCGTAGGGTAGAAGTTCTCACTGATGGCCAGCTGGCTACATTTGTAAAATAACAGCAACGAGTCTAGGATTATTTGGAACGAATCTACCGAGAATTCGAACGGCCTTTTCATCGAGTCGACGAATTTCAGTTCGACGTTTTTGTGTCCTCGCGAATTACCCAAACTAATCAACGACCAACAGTCGCCGTCTTGGTTTACTTTCACCAGCTTCGAAACGTACGCCTGTAACAAAACGTAAACGAAACACGAATTCCAAAAATACCGTCAACGTAAAAAGGGCCAATGTATTATTATTAGTAATATTAGGTACACTAGGTAGCTTATTTTCAATCGCAGATGCACCTTTTTCAGAGAATATTAGTACTTGTATATAGGTTTAATATTTCATTGATGGTAGGGTAAATTTCTTTTTCAAGCCAATTTATAATCAGTCCTGGTCATCGCAAAAGGAGAAACAGACTGACTAACATAACTGAAAATTATAATTTATATCAACCTAAGGCGGCTCAATATAATATTTCAACTTTACCAATAATAACCGATATTCCAGAGGTGCTTAAACTGTGTTCATTTTATCATTGGCCTGATTTTCTATGCCATATTGTTAACGAAAGCCAGTCTGTTACGGATTATGGACCTACAACGGATAGAGGAAAGAGGGTGTTCATCAACTAAATCCGTTTCGAGGTCATAGAAAACTATTGAAACCATTTTTGACTATATCAGATATTCCTTCTTTTTATAATTTTTTTCGTTCAAAATTAAAAATCTTTTTCTCAGCTCGATATCGGGTGAAATCGCTCAAATTCAGGCAATAGGATTGGAATAGCAGCAAAATTAATATATTTTTGAGTGGACATGATCTTGGGTTAAAATTCAGTTATGTCCAAATTTAAGAAAGAGGGTGCTGAAAGATAAAAATCGCAAAATTTTTTCCTTTTTAAGCCAATCGGTAAAAAATCAAAAATTACACGCTATATTCAAAAATCAGCCTGCTATGTCGATTAGGATAGGAAAAATAAGGAGCTCTCTCCTTTTTGACCTTGAAAACCGGTTTCTCCACGCATATCTCACTTCCAAAATTGAAGTAAGGAGTTAAAATTTCACATGCACATTTGGTATGGATTCTAAATGTGCTGTAACGTGACTTTTAGAAGTTTCGACGTTTTAGCTCTCAAAAATGTAGTTTTTTGGTTAATTTTTCTTGTTTTTCAATTTTGTTGCACGTATAACTTCTTCCACATTGAGCCAGAGGTTTAAAATTGGTTTATGATCACCTGGGGGGGGGGGTTTAGAGTGATATTTTTTTTATTTCTCGAATGGATAATAATTCGCATACTTCTCTTATTTTTCGAAAATTAAGCTCAAAATTTTACTTCATTTTTGCAAAACCAAAAATCATTTACTTGGCTCGATACCAACAAAGAGTTGATCACATTTGGGAAGTGATCTTCGATTAGCGGTGAATTTGATACAGACTTTGGATCAAAATTCAGTTATACTCAAATTTGAGGAGAGGAGTGTTGAGTAGCTAAAATCGCAAAAATTTTTCGTTTTCAAGCCAATGGAAATAGAATCAAAAATTGTAGAACATGACCAAAAATTATGAGATTTTTTCTTTTTTTGACCTTGAAACAAGGCTTATTCCAGCATATCTCTATTCCAAATTTAGGTAGAGAGTTGAAATCGGTAAAGTACATTTAGTATGGGCCCTGAAAGTGCTTTTTTGGAAATTCGACTTTTTCAGTCTCATTGCCTTCTCTCACAGTCTCAAAAAAGCAAATATTTCAAAATGAATTTGACGAGTATCATTATTAAAAATTCAATAAAATCCAATTTCAGATAAATTGGACCAATTACAGTGGCTTTGTAAATTAAAAAAAAAGTTTTCCCAGTTTTAGTAAAATTTTTACAAAAGCAGGGAAAATGATGGATCTAGAATATCTTCGAAAAACTGGTGTTATTTTAGCCTTATTTTCGTAGAATATAATAATTATGTGAACTGAAGAATTCCTAATTAGTAGTAGTAAGAGTAAGGAGGTGGAGGGGGAGGGCGCAATGCAGCTAAAAAGTCGGCACTACTAAGTACATCTAGAACCTATACTAAATCTGTCTACAAAATTTCAATTTCCTGAGCAAAAAAAAAAAACGACAAAATCAATTTTTTGGGATTGTGAGGAGGTACAGAGAGTTTGAAAAATTGAAATGCCCAAAAAGCACATCTATGGCATCTACTCAATGCACATATCAAATTTCAAATTCCTAGCTCAATTCAGAGGGGAAATGGAGGAACAGCCTTTTTTAAGATCAAAAAAATACGAAAACCCTCATATCCTCCCTCTTAATTAACCTAGGAAGCTGATTTTTGGATATATTATGCAACTTTGAATCCTCTATGGACTGGCTGAAAAGGAAACAATTTTTACAATTTTAGCTCTCCAGCACCTCCTCTCCAAAATCAGAACATATTGAATTTTGTTTCGAGGTCAGCTCCATACCAGAATATCAAATTCGCCGCCAATTTAAGCCTATTTCGCAAATTTAGTATTTTATGGTCGATATCGAGCTGAACAAATGATTTTTAGTTGGGGGGGGGGGACATTGGAAAATTTCTAGCA
>FIZR01007194.1:0-10017 GCA_900060175.1 Ferrisia virgata
CTCTTCTCAAAAACTCCCAAACCAAATTGCCAGTTCTGCAATTCAGAAGAAATTACTGTTAAACACCTCCTGTTTCACTGCACTAACCTCAAAACAATACGATCAAAACAAAATATACCAGAAAACTTTGAAACCATTCCTGATGATCCATCTCAAATTTCCAAAATCCTCTATCTAATAAAAGAACTCAAGTTAACAAACCAGATTTCGATTCCCTGTCCACTGGGTGTAATAGTCTTAGAAATTACACACGCCCGGTATAATAAAAAAAAAAAAAAAAAAAAAAAAAATGTATTAAAAGTAATGTTCAGCGTAGTCGTATTTACGGCGAATCGTATAGGCAAATTTATTAACTTCTCACGGTAACATCAAGTTGCATCATTATGTGTTGAAGGCGCAAATTTTATCTAGCACGAAATATTACGTTCGAGTTGTTGGGTACTTATGTTGAATTGCATTATTAACAGCTTCGTTGTTTAGTGATGAAAAATTTTATTATGAACAAATTTTTCGATTCAAAAAAAAAAAAAATTGAGTCATTCTGCCGTGAACAAAATCGGTGGGCTGTTTCTGAAGGCAATTATGTCATCAGTTATCCGAACAGTTCAGCTTGACCCTGAATTGAGGAGTTTAATATTTCAGGTTATTTCAAATTTACAAATGCATAAAATAAAACATTGCATTTCCTTGTCGATTTTTTCGAGACTCGATTTAGTTTTCAACTTACTACCATATTTACTCTCATCCCATGGAACTGTCGTCAAATTAAACCCAAATTCATATGATCTCACGAGGGAATCTCGACCATCTGGTTCCAATTTGAACGAAACTTAGCTAAATGGAAAGAGCATGTCTAACAATTGCCGAAACTAAATTGTCATCTGTTGAAGTTCATTTTTGGATTTTTGGAGAGGTTTTGAAAATAGACCCAATTTCAATATTTTTGAAATGCACACAAATGGGTATTAGATTTGGTGTATGGGTTTTTAAGTGTGATGCTTCAGGATCTTGAAACTATTAAGCTTCAAGACAATTTTGAGTTTTGTAAATCGATACCAATGTCCAAAATTTACCAAATCTTAGTTTTTAAACCTCTCTTTTGAAGGCCTAATTCGGGGCAAACGCGTAAGTGGTTGTCAGAATCGAAATCAGCGACCACAAAAATCCCTGTATTAGGATTCATTCAATTTTTAGCTCGCTGAATTTTATTCCTGGCTCGCATAAAAAAATGCTCCTAAAACAGAATTAAGCAGATTTTTGAGAATCATTTGTGTTAATGGCAAATTTTCAAAATAGTCATAGTTCCTCCTCAAAATCTTTTAGGAGAAAAAGGCATAGAGTTGAAATGTCAAGAAAAATTATTTGAATTTTACTCGGGTTGATTTTATGATTTTAAGTTGAAATGTTGAGGAAAATTAAAGATATCCTGAACCCTAAATTGATTAGTCTTGTTCCAATGTTTTGGAGAGCAAACTTATGCAGTTATGAAATTCTAAAGTTGGAAAAAATTATCACAGTTTAGTGTCAGTTTGAAAAAATTGTCTTGAACAGTAAAAGAAAATGACTCAATTTCGCTAAAAATATAGAAAAAAATTTTCCAAGTGACAACTATTAAATAAAAAAAAAAGAAGAAAAAAAATTCTATCAAAAACATTTAAATTATCAAAACTTACACTCTTTTGATGTTTACTCTTTGCGTGCAAAGAGTTTTAAGTATTTTTATTTATTTTTAAATTATTTATTCGATTCGATACTGGCTAAAATTGCTCAAATTTGTCCAGGAGGACCAAATTGGCAGCAGGTTAGATGTATATGAGTGGGGATGACTTTGAGACTTTGAGTCAAAATGTAGTCATGTCCCAATTTTGTGGGAAGGGGTTTCATGGGCAAAAATCGGAGAAATTTTTTGTTTTCAAATGAATTGATAGAGAATTCAATCTTGTATAACATATCCAAAAATCAACATCTCACGTAAATTAATAAAGAAGTGAAGGGTAGGGGATTTTCCTCTTTTTGACCTTGAAAATAAACTAATTCACGCAACCTCCTCTCCAAATTGAAATATATAGGTTAACATTTGGTATGTGCATATGTTCAGCTCAAGTCCTAAATGTGCGTTTTAGGGGGCTTTCAACTTTTCAGCCCAATTTAATCTCCCCACAGCTTCAAAAATATAGTTTTTTCAATAGGTTTTTCACGGTTGTGCTACAAATATGTCCCTTCCAAATTGAACTATGGAGTTGAAATTTGGTATGTGAATTTAGTAGGTATCCTACATACGTCTTTTTGAGGATTTTGGAAAATCGGTTGTGAAAAAGTATTGAAAATTGACGCATTTCTTTTCATTTTAATAATTTTCAGTGCTAAATATTTCTTAAAATTAATATTTCCAAATTCTCGAGCATGGAATTTTCGAAAACATAATTCGAAAACCATTACACAGATCTTATTTCGAATCAGATCAAGTCACTCAACGAATTCTCATCCATTTTCTACCCCCCCCCCCGCCCCCCCTTTGATGAAACCTTGAACTCGATTAATTCGTCTAAGAGAAAAAAAAAAAAACCTCGAATCCTAAAATTAGTACAGAGGAGGGAAAAAACGAGCAATATGTTAACTCGACGTGGTAAATAGGTAAGTAAGTACCTATACCACAAAGTACAACGAGCGTAAAAACAGGGGAACAGGCAAACCAGCTGGTTGTTCCCATTACCCGAAAACTGTTCTGTTCGTTCGGTATGCCCGGCCGTAAGTCTTGGCTAAAGTACCTAATAAATTCATTATTAATGTTTTCTCCACTTCTGTAGGTAGCTAGCTCTAGGTACGTACCTACGTACCTTACTTACACACAGTACTATGGTGTATCTATTCACTAATAACTTGTAACGAACGTTGTAGTTCTAGTTACCTTTACCTATAATTTTACACCCTTCGTATTTCATTTTACTCTTCCCATCGAGCGAGAAGATCTTACTATAATTAATCGAACTTTTCATTACAGTTTTCCAAGCATAATATACACAGAAGCGTGTAGTTATTTTACAATCTGCTCGAGCGTAAATAAATATGTAAGTTAGGTACGTTGTAGTAGGTTAGGTACCTACCCTGGTATCGTACTTATTACGTACAGTAATTCTGCACTTTCTCTTCTCAGCACTGTTACACCGAAAAACAACGAGTTTATGTAGGTGTACCGTATATCGTCGTGATAATAGCGTCATTTTGCGAATCTCATTTTCGTTTCGTGTTCTCGAGTGGTATTTGAAATACGGTAATTTTAACAAATTTACCGTAAAATATGACGATTACGTATACGTAATAAAGACACCTTGTATGTACCTACAGCGGCGTTCATTTTCTTCGAAATGATTTTTTTTTTTTTTTTTTTTTTTTCCAAATTTTTTTTTTTTTTTTTTTTTTTTTGTCAACGGTGAATATGTACGACAATGGGTTCGTACTGGTAATCGTGTTGTAATTCACTTCTCAGTTTGCAAATGATAGCTGTTTTCCACCTACATATACGGCTACATTTATTTAACATGAATTTTCAACAAAAGTGATTCTATTTCATGTACAAAGTAAAATTCACACGATCGAATGAGCAAAGAAGGAAAAACTAAGGGTAAAAATCCGACGCATTTGTTCCGAAGAAATGCTAAACTTTTTAAAGCATGGTGAAGACGATAATATAATTTAAAATTGGTATTTTGCTGTTGGAAAAAATAGATCGAGCAACTTCTGACCCAAGAGGGGTTATCCTCGTGTAAAATACAAAATCAGCTAATAAACAAAAAAAATTCAACATTTTCAGGCCATTTTGTACAATTTATCAAACCGGTTTCATATTCGATGAAATCCGGAAATAGTGATAATCAAAAATATATGACCATTTTTTAAATGGTCTCATCTTGTAGGTGAATTATTTAAAATGTTGGCTGTATTTAAGAGCTGGACTGTCGCACAACTACTTTTCAAAGTGCCAAACTCGAATCTGAGTATGAAAATATACACGAACAAGTCAATATTGAGATGAATCCGTGTAGAGACGAACCAGTTTTGAGATGAACCCGTTTTGCAGTAAACTAGTTTTAAGATGAGTCAATTTCAAGATATCTTAGTTGTAAGATGAACCACCGGGAAGACAAACCAATTATGAGATGAACTAGTAGTATTGAGATGAACCGGTTTCAAAGTAAAAAATCAGTTTCGAGATAACCTAGTTATAAGATGAACCTGTGTGGAGACAAACAAATTTCAAAATGAGCTGGTGATGAGATGAACCAGTTTTGAGATGAATTGGTATCGAAATAAAGCGGTTTCTAAATGAACCAGTTTTAAAGTGTGCTGGTTTTGCAAAGAATTCACATCGAAATGAACCAATTTCAAAATAAATCCGTGTCAACATGAACCAGTTTTGAGATGAATGAGTGTCTGGGTAATCCAGTTTCAAGATAAACCAATGCAAAGACAAACTGGTTTTGATATGAAACTGAACCAATTTCAAGTTAAACTGGTTTTGAGAAAAACCAGTGTCGAGATAACCAGTATTAAGAGAAAGAAGTGTTGAGATGAACTGGTTTTGAGATAACATAGTTTTAAGATGAACCAGTGTTGAGACAAACAAGTTTTGAGATAAACTAGTGTTCAGGCAAAATCATACGCTCAAGGGGAGTGTCAACCCCCCCCCCCCTTCAATGCTAGAAAAAAACTGCAAAAATTTTCAATTTGTATTTATGTAAAAAAAAATTGAAAAAATAAATCACAAAAATATGGTCCAGCCAATTTTCAATTTTCTTGTTAAATTTTTTTCTTAATAAATGGAGTTGGTTACAAAGCTTGAAAATAATTATACAAGAAATCAATTATATATTTTTTGTAAAGACAAAAAATCTCAGGATGTTTAAGATTGTAGAAAAAGGATTTAGCCAAAGCAGTTGCAAATTACTTAAATAAAAATAAAAAAAAATAAAATTCAAAAATTCAACACTACATTATTCAATTTTGACGATGATATTTTTAGTAATGAAAAACTTGAACAATTACCCCAAGAAGAGATAGGGATATTGAAATAAAAGATGGCACTACAGCAAGTTGGAAAAATATGATTCACGATTATGAGATTTATTGTGAATCTGCAAAGAATGATTTAATAACATTTCTATTTAAAGTTACTAAAAAACTTTATGAAATTGCTGCAAAAGAACTGAAAATTAAAAATAGTATAAGCTATCAATTGGTAGCAGTTGTTGATTATAGTGAAGTAAATATACATGGAGAAGAGGTTAATCGTCACAAAAGACATTTTCGATCAACTAGAAATATTATAGTTCATTCAAATGCAATTAAAAGTGCCTTGACATTGTAAAACTTGATTAAAAATCATGAAAAAAGTCGAAAGTTTAATGAAATTTAGCTAAAATATAAGTAAATTCGTTGAAAATGATTGAAAATCGGGTGAAACTTGGTTAAAAACCATGAAAAAAATCGAAAATTTATTGAAATTTAGCTAAAATACGAGTAAATTTGTTGACGCTACTGTTTCTTGAACTTGCGTTCATTTTGGAGCTTTTTTCTAAATGTCCCTCTTAGAGACTCGACCAGCGTAAGGTCATGTGTTCAGATGTAGCAATTGTGATAAATCAGTTTCAAGATGAACCTGTTTTCAGATGAATTAATATTAGATTGAGACCAGTGTTGAGAGAAACTAGCTTTTACATGAATCAGTGTTAAAGTAAACCAGTTTCAAGATGAACTAGTTTACAGATAACCTGGTTTCAAGATGAACCAGTGTCAAGTCAAGCCATTTTCAGAATAAATTGGTATTGAGACAAAACCATTTGGAAATAATTAAATCAATATCCATATAAACTAGTTTCAGGATAAATCAGTTTCAAGATGAACTGGTTTAGAGATGAATGAAATCGAAACAAACCAGTTTCGAGATAGATGAGTTTTGAGACAAACCGGTTTTGAAATAAACTTATATAGAGACAAACTGGTTTCGAGATGAACTGGTTTTATGAGATTTTGTTTTAAAATGAACCAGAGTCAAGACTAACTGGTTTTTAATATGAAATGGTGTCGAGGCGAACCAGTTTTGAGATGAATTACATTGAAAAAAAATTAGTTTTTGGGTAAACAGGTATCGAGATGAACTGGTTTTGAAATAAACCTGCACTGAGAGAAGCTAGTTGCAAAATAACTCAGTTTCATGATGAACCCCTGTCCAGACAAACTGGTTTCGAGATATTTAACCTAGTTCTAACATGAACCAGCAGTCTTTTCGGAACAAAAGTTGATAAGTCCATAATAAGCTGGTTTTCATTGACAATACAATGTAAAAAAAATCAAACTAAAAATAAAAAAAAATTGGGTTGAAAATTTTTTTACGAAATTAATTTTTAAAACATTGGATTATTCGCTCGCGAAAGTGCACTCAAAATAAAATATGTACCTACCTAGTACCTACTACGGTATAAGTAAGATGATAAAATATCTGGGCTACGATTCATTTATGTAAATGGAACTCAACTATGCAGTCGTATCGTACAACTAAAGACGAAGGGAAAAAAAACGAATAGATTTTTCAGCATATGGTAACGTCTACGTTATACACAAATGTACAATACAAGCTGAAAAGGAAGTCAGCATAAGTTAAGTTAAGATGTGAAAGCGATGAAAGCCAAACTGACAAAGATCATTTTCATTCCCATAAACACGTATTAACATAATTCGAAAATACACCTTTGGAATGTTGAGGTTACGAAACGACGACGATGGTATAGTCAGCGTACATTTTTTCACGTTTCGTTCTCTTCTCTTCACTTTCTGTCTTTTTCTTACTACCTTTTTATACGTTTAAGTATATGTACATATGTAAAAGTATGTAGTATATTTGTCGTGTCGAGTTGAAAGATATACCATAATAAAGTGAATATGTGTGTGTGTGCATATGTACAGTATATGCGTCGCCTTAGACATTAAATCGAGTATAACCCGAAAAATATTCACGGCTAATGGTTCTCAATATGGTAGAGTAGTTTTGTCTTAGCAATAAAATATTCACAAATCGAGTCAAGCCGGGGGCAAGCTACAGACACCGTTAAATCTTTGAGAAGTATTGCAATGGTGGAATGGTGATGGGTAAATTTTACCAATTTTAGGGCTATTTATGATTGAAGTACAAGATGTAGAATGATTTACTGGCAAAATATTAAAAGGATTGGAAGGAGATGAGATTCTTTGATTTTGCTATTTTTTTTAAAAATATGTGACATACTTTTCATTGAAATATCTCCTTAGGTGTAATATTTTATCCTCATTGTTTGATCAGTCCTGACCGTATTTTTTTTTATGTGTTTCAGATGGTCGAATTATGCTTATTCAGCATCATTTTTTCAACGTACTACTGATCGGTCTCATCTGCTGCGTAGTGGGACTTTGCAGTTAATACGATCTATTGGAATAAAAACAAAATATTTTTTGTTACCTATGTAAATTGATACAGTACCTTATACGATGAGTAATTTGGTCTCATTATTTTTTTCTCTTGCCCTGATACCTTTTAACTATATATAAATATACCGTCTACCAATGTATCGTTGTACGTATATCTACACGAACGAGATAGAATACGAATAACATTGATGAGTAGCTAATTAATCGTCGAAAATCTTCGTCCCTATGTTTTTTCTTTGTTTTATTTTTAATTGATATTTTTGTGTTTTGTTTTGTTTTTTTTTTGATTTTGTTATCGTCGTTGTTAATCGTGTACCTTTACTTATTGAATTGAAAAAAAAATTTTAAAATGAAAAAAAAAATTGTCTTGTAAATATTGTAATACCGTGTACATAATATGTATGCTATATTTATATTTAATATACGACTTTGTTTACATTACGTGATTTTTAAAACGATATTTTTGTGTTTGCGAGTTGCGTGTATGAATGTGTACGTGTGTAATTTTGTTTTTTTTTTACGTGTGTTGTGTTTTTGTTCATCTACAGCGACGACTCGTACTATAGTACGAATACGAGTACGTAATAATAATAAATGTTGTATTACGCTCCCTTTGTTTCCTATATACCTACCTAAAGCTTTTTGTGCAGTATGCTAAACGTTAAGCAACGAGAGTAAGTATATAATTGTAATGTGTATTTTTAACGTGAAAATCAATTATGAATTCTCGATGAAATAGTGTTGTATGTTATGTAGTTTTATGTTGGCAAATTTGTATTTATTTATACAATAAATTTTAATCCGTCATGTGTTGAATTGGTGTACGTGTAATTAATGGTACTATTCTCGTGGTCGTTTCATCGCGACGTTGATTTGATTGAAAAAAAAGAAAAAAATATTGGTGTACATAAAAAAAATAATGGGAATAATATGCGTTCACGATGTGAAACCATATTTCGAGCTGATGGTAACATTTATGATTTGATACGTTGACATAAGTTTAAAATATATCGATGCACGAGAGTTGGTGAAATTGGTTTCCGGGACGAGCGTTGGATTTTTGAGATCAGAATATTTCATGTTTGAAATTTCATGTGGAATATTCACTCGTCATTTTGGAGAAAATTTTGTTGTATTACAATTTCATTGTGAAAATTTGGTCATATTTCCTCAACCAAGCTTGAACACAAAATATCACCATCGGATTCGTAATCAGCGACCTCGAATTAGTCGTAAACCACTCTTATTTCAATTTCTTAAAAATTGTAAAAAACAATGAATTTGATTATAGTCATCATCAGGAGGTCTGAGTCACTTACGACCATATTGCATCTGAAAAAACGCGTCAACTATCACGATCCTGTGCCTGTGAAGCAGCTCTTACCACAGAGCCCATTAACGCTTTGATGATGTCAGACCACCTGCACCTTAAATCCGAATTGGATGAGGCTAGGAACGTGCAGTTTTGAATTTTGACATTTGTAATACATTTTTCTGAGAAAATATTTTTTACCCTCAGATCGGGCTGAAAATATGGTTTTGAAAAGGTTTGAAGTCGGTCGACAAGAATATTAAAAAAAAAGCTTAGCGTCGCGATGCTTTAGAAGTCAGGTTTTCCTGTTGTTCACGTTTTTCATTTGTCGTACAGGTTTTGTATGCATATTATCAATATTTTAGAATACTACACACTTTTAGATTCTTGTACTTCCTCTTACGAAAACAAATTGCCATGGTTTAAATATAAATTTGGAAAAAAGCATAGATACACTTTTAAGCAACTAGCCGACCTTTAATCTCTTCGTCATCGTCGCATAAACGCGTTAAAATCGACAGTGAAAAAAGATTTCCATGGAAATGTATTAGAATTACCCAAATCTATCGTTAAATTTGTAAAAAATCGAAAAGATTTCCATTTTCGGGGTTTCAGGAGGGGTCCATTGGGACAGAAATAGTTGAGCCCCCAAAAGGTACACCCTGCACATTTCCCCAACCTGTGTACAAAGTTTCATTCCTGAAATCGATTTAACTATGGCTAACTATAAAAAATTCGACCAAAATCCAATCACAATCAAAGAGAAATTCCGCTAAACTATTGAAAATGATTCTGATTATAAACAATGCTTCATCGATGGTTCAAAAATCCAGCCACACTACTCCGGATGCGCATTCTTTATTGATGAACTCGCTCGAAGCTATAAAATTAACACACACTCATCCATTTTCACAAAAGAAATAACAGCCCATACTGCATTTCCTAAAAACAACAAACTCTCGCCATAAAAAATTCCTCATTTCAACTGACTCCCTATCTTCCCTAACAGCAAGTCAAAATAAATCCTCTGACTCTCGAATAATCCAAAATAAACACGAAATTGTATTAAACACACAACTTTCACAAAAAACAATAAAATTCATGTACATTCCTAGTCATGTAGGTATTGAAGGAAACGAAGAAGTAGACAAATTGGCAAAATCAGCACAGATTTACACCACACTAACTCTCCAGAACCCAAATGATATCAAAAATATTCTTTACCAAACTCTCCTTGCAAGCTGGCA
>FIZR01007198.1:0-25060 GCA_900060175.1 Ferrisia virgata
GGTTAAGCCGAGGTATTCAACTGATTCGGAAAGTGGAATTTGATTTTGGCCTATGAAGATATCGAGCGTTTTAGGACACTTGTATTTTCTGCAAAAATGTATTGTTGTAGATTTGGTGGACAGCATTTTTAAACCGTTCTATAAAGACCATTTTTTGAATGTTGTTGGCAGATTCTTGAATGAGATGTTTTCCAATAGAGGGGTCTTTGCATTCAGTGAGAATGCCAAAATCGTCCGCGAATAGTACATTGGAGACAAAAGCTGGGATAACTGATGGGAGATCATCGATTGCAATAATGAATAGCGTTGGGCTTAACACAGCTGCTTGAGGGACTCCATTGTCGAGGGGATAATTTTTAGAAAATGTGTTAGATATCCGGACAACAAATTCTCTATTACATATTCTTAATTGCGGCAAACTATTCGAATATTTTATGGTATTTACGACGAAGTAGCTTTATACTCGTATATAAGACAATCGTATAATATCAACTCGATTATTACGATTATAAGTAAACGAGGGAATTTATTTGCCAAGATGTTCGGTAATAGAAACTTTTTTACACATAATTTATTCGCTTTTCACGATCAAATAATAATAAATTAATTTAATTTTATGTAAACGATTTATATACGTATACGCGTATATTTTGTATACTTACATTTAAAGCGGACCGGTTATACTTATCGTGTTATTATTCTTTCTTATGTTTTCAGGATATTGGAATTCACGATTCGAAACATCAGAATATAATGCTTTCTTGTATAGACGATTTAGTGAGTTACGCTTTCCGTGGCAGTAGAATTATGGAATGCCATAATATAGCAGATATCAAAGATGTAAATTTCGGTAGCCATAAAATGGTAAAATATAATTCTCCTTTGTTGGAAAAATGCGCGTCGTGCGACAAATTCAAACGAGGACCATTCTACCAAGGATTTCTTTGTAAAGGTGAGAATTATAAAACGTTTAACGTTAACATTAAATAATAAATGTCGTCGAAAAGTAGCTAAAATATTGTGTATCTGGCCTACCTATAACTGTATAATTTTCAACCTTATACGTTGGTACTTAAATGGTTACCATCATCATTGATGCTTGATGCTGTTCGCTAAAATCTCAAAGTACCTAGAACTAAGTAAGCAGATATAGCTTTCTAAAAGAGAAATTCAAATTTCAAGCTACGCTAATTTCCGCAAATAAGTATAGGTAGCTATCTACCTATCTAGCTTTTATTATAGTACATAAAGTTCGCCGAGTCGTATGTTGTGAAAAAGCATTTGCAAAAGTTATACTAAACGCAATTATACGTAATAGTTGAAAGTAATGAGCGTTAGATGCGAAACGATGACGTAGATAATGTAAAATACACTCCAACGAATAGAATCACTTGCTTACCTATATTCGTCGGATTGAAATTTTCAACGTAAATTTTGATTTAACGCAATTAATATGCTTAAAATATACCGTACACGAAGGTTTTATTGTATTAAAAACCCGTATACTTAGCTAGTTCTCATTTTTATTTCATTTTCAGAATGCGGATTAATAGCTCACACCGAATGCAACGGATCCGGATTGACAAGTTGTAAACCATTTCCGGAAGAAACAATCAATAATTTTAAAGATAGGATAGATTTAAAAAATCGTAAGTTTTGCCCATGCTGTTCTATATTAATATTATTATTGCTTTAACTACAGCCAGATGTAGAAAGGGTACCAGCGTATAACATAGGTATAAAATGTCACCTTTTTTTTTAGCCTTACATGCAGAAGTTTGAGGGAGATAATTATGAAAAAATTCCATTTTATAAGTCTACTCCCTCTATGCTCAAAGTGATATTTTTTACAGAATTTTAAAAATAGAAAAACATCTTGAAAAAACTCAAAAGCTCATTTTTCCATCATGTTTTTTTGTTCATAAGATAATCGTTTTCGAAAGGAAATTTTTTTCTCGAAATAAAACCCTAAATATGTTGAGGCAAGTAAAGCACAAAGCCAAAAATTTAAGATCTTAATTACCACACGAAAAAACTAGCAACAAATTCATGTTCAGGGCTGCTCAAACTACCCCAAGAACATTTTCCGCGCAATAAAAGTACTCAAATTTTAATCTGAAAATTTTCCCATGTTTATACCCTCGAGACAAATTAAGTGCACTACACCACAGCATGAGTAAAGGGCGTAACAATCCTGGCAATTATATACCCCCAGTATAATAAAAAAGTAAAAAAAAAAAAAATATGACATAGAAAATCAGGCTAAAAAGGAGTCCGTAAAACTGGACCAACATTAATTGTCGCAACAGATGATTTTTGAACGCTATTCTAATTTCCAAGGAATGGTGCTACAGCTCAGTAAAGAGATGGCTTATGGGGTTATGAACTTCTAATCATGATATCCGTGCAATTTGTTTCTCATTCCAATGTTAAACTAGTGAAAAAAGTAAAAAAAAAAAAAAAAAACTTTGTTAAACCTTGATTTTTTATGAAATGAACTATGGAGGAACCTCCCACAACCCTCTCTCCGAACTCTCATATGACCCCCAATAAAAATGGCGAACTAGAACTTTTACCAATTTTTTGTGTTGAGTGATCTGTAGAATTTCTATAGTGTAAAAAGTCCTGTTTTCGAGGCCCAAGCAGGCCCATAGCCAGAGGATGCTAGAGCTGAGCTGATGATCCTCTGGGAAGATTTCATTAATATAGAAAATTTCTACTACATAGTAATTTAAGACCTGGTGAATATTTCTGTAAGCTGTAGATTCAAATGTATCTACGAACTTGGTAACACTGATTTTTTTTTTGAAGAATAATTATCAGGATAGCCCCCCCCTCGTCCCAAGGCAGTAGAGGAAGAAGATACCAGGAGTAGATATGAATCAATTTAGGAGTTTGAAAACATTTTTCTGATACTGAGGGATGATCCTCGTTCCCTTTTGAGCTTATTTGCCCTTGCAAGGTACAATGTCGCGAAAGGGTGTTTACCAAATGAATGGATAAGAAATATTTCCACACCCGAGCGAAACGAGGGTCAAATTTGGAAACAATTGGATTTTTTTAGCACTAAAATGATAAAATTGTGTACTTATGAGTTTTAAATTCATATCGATAAATTTGTGAAGTTGACATAATTTTTCTATTTTTTTTCTGTGATAATGTTTTTACCAAATTTTTACGATTTTCGAATTTTTTTTTTTATTAATTTATGCAGGTGGCTGGGGGGACGAGAGGGTAAAACTTACTACCTATAATGAAAGTCTGGAATCCAAAACATAGGGTCCATCAACCAGAAATGGTCATGAAGTTCATTGCAAAGCAACTAGTAAATACCTTGACTTTGGAAAACTTTTTACAAAAAGAATTTCATGTATAATTAATTCTCGAAAACATTATACTCTAAACAATCGGCATGAATCAGTTAAAACATTTAATTATTTAATCTTAACAACCTTCTATTCAACTTTCACATATTGTACTAAATTTGTATGTGCTATCAACTGATTAAAAAAAATTATCATCGTGTAGCTCAGATTATAATAATAATATAACTGGTATGACGTGAGATATATATAATAATGACTGTGATATCGAAATGGTAAAAATTGCATTTTTACATGTTGATTAATTTTTTCAAACTTTTCATTTCTTCGTACTAAGTATAATATTATTTATGATTTGAAGGGTAAATGGTAAAAATGATAAAAAAATTATTGACTAAAAGATAAAAATATAAAACGATAAAGAAAATCATTTCTCTGATTCATGGCTGTTTAATTTTTCTCTTTTTTCACTCTCATCTCTTATACTCTTCAAATTAAATATCAAAATTTTATTACTACATATTTTGATTTTTTTTATCGAGATTGAAAAAAAATTATTCGCTGATAATTCTAACAATATTAAACTTGATACACGAAAAGACAGCAAAATAAAATGTGCTATACTTAAAATTCACCCTTACATCACAAGTTCAACACGCGCAATAAAAAACTTGAATTTTTATATTTACGAGTTATAACGTGTAATTCGGGTAAACGCGTAAACATTACCTATTTTTTTAACCTACTAACCTTAGTGGATTTCTGACGTTATCCAGTTACTTAGTGAATGTCGTTACCATGATGACGTTACCTTCAAACAACTACTTTTTTTTTCCCGCATCAAAATGTTGGCAGTCTTGAAGGTAAATTTTTTGCAATGGCGTATTTGTTGACATAGAGCCAATGAATTTAATCTTTTATCAAATTTTGAACGGTGTAAAAAAATGAAATTGATCAAGTAATATTTCATCGATTGTTCGAGATGCATTATTACTAATCATTTTTCTATTCTTATGCATCATATTGTGTAATATCATAACCGAATAATCGTAAATACACAGTGTAAGTTGGTCTTACATTTATACCTTTCAGGTAACATTTTCGTCTTATTTTTTCTGCAAAGGTTTGGAGAATTTAATATGCATTAATCTCATTTCGTACCTTTAATACTACATGATTAAATAACTTACGCTGTACTGTACTTTAATCGAATCTTAACATAAGGATTTCGGTTCAGTGTTACACTACGATAGACATATGAAATTATGCATTTTGAATTTCAAACCACTATAAAATATATTGTAATTGTTTTCAGAACTCGGAGTCGGTCTTTGTTCGTTGTTTAATGTTAAGGAACGAGCTGCTCCTAAGGTTATTATTCGTTGTACCGAAGAATTAGAAACCAGAGGTCGTAATTCTCCAGAATTAGATTTATATAACGTTTACCGTGCAACACCATCTCATGAAAGTTTAAGAGAACTGTGTTCTGCCATTAGTACCGGTCAGTTGAATAATTTATAGACAACTCGTATGTACACATATACCCGAGTAATTGCGAATATTGAAATTGTTATACAGGAGACGATTACGATTTCTCGGGTTTTGATATTGGCTGTGTTGCTGGGTACTTTAAAAAGTACCTGCGGGAGTTACCCGATTCATTGATTCCTATTCAGTGGTACGATCGTTTCTTAGATGCTTCTCGTAAGTATAATAAATCTCGATGTTGTAGTACGATTCATTTCGATACGTAACGTAGCTTGAATCGAATTAACATTAATCATCATTCTAGGTATTACCAATGATGCTGAAAGTGGCGAATTGCTGTACCAAATGGTACAACAGTTGCCGGACCAACATAGGGCGACGATTAGTTATATAATGGAACATTTATGTCGTGTATGTCAATTGCAGTATTCGCGCGGATATACAGAATTTCCTAGGATTTTAATACAAGTTATATCGCATTTAATTATCAGACCACCTTGGGAACGAATCATGTAAATTAGTCATTTAAATTATGATCGCGTAACGTCGCTTGGTATTTATTTTTATCGTTACTATTTTTTTTTTTCTGTTATTGTTGTAGTCAAGTGGTGTATAATACCGAAGCACATTTTCGTATTGTAAGTATGCTACTGCAGTATGGTGAATGGAAAGAAAATTTACCACGTTTTACCGCTGAAACACAACGTATACGTAAACTTTCACATTTAAATACAATGATGTCGTCTTCGGCACAATTATTAGCCGAGCTAGAAGATAAGCCTAGCTCGGATCCGTTATCGTTACAAGATGCAGATTGGTATTGGGGTAATATTACGAGGTAATTGGATATCGTATTATGTTTACAAACGAGTCTCATGTATATATAAATATATATTTTTATACTCATAATTCCCTTTTGTTTCCAATAGGGAAGAGGTTAATGAGAAATTAATGGACGCACCCGATGGAACATTTCTTGTACGTAATGCATCGAATAAAAGTGGCGAGTACACGTTGACGTTGCGTAAAAGCGGAGCGAATAAATTAATAAAAATATTCTGCCGTAATGGAAAATACGGTTTTTCCGAGCCATTTAATTTCAATTCGGTCGTCGAGTTGATTAATTTCTATCGTAATGTGTCGTTAGCGCAATACAATTCGACTCTCGATGTAAAACTGATTTATCCGGTTTCACGTCATCAACAAGTGAGTGGAAATTTTCTTTTTACCTGATTGTTTACTTCGAACTATCCGAGTACTCTTATTTTTCGATATTGTTAATTGAACACAGGCCTATGTTTATTTACGTACCCCTCCTATATCTGATTATTACCATTCGGTAATAATAATCGAAGTAATGAATTTATTGGTCAAAGAAGAAGAAGAAAGAACGGTAAAAACTGTTAGTACAGATCTCTACGAGTATTATCGCCGCTTACCTTTTTATTCTTGTTATTGTTTTCAAATAATTCTATTTTACATTAAACGTAAACAATTAAGAATTTTGCTGAAATCGTAATTTTCCATCTATGACCGTTCATTATGTGTCGAGCACATAAAAAAATATTGAAAATCAATTAACAACAAACAGTACGTATTCATCATTGTCGATTGATTCAACGCGTGTATCTGGTTCACCTATTCCTTAAATAAATGAACTTTGTGGTGCGTTTATTCATAGGCCTAGTATTCTTTGGTTCGTTTGATATCCGTGTATCTTTGTTGGCAAGTTTTTAACGTATCGGTTTACATTGCAGGATGAAGAGATACCGAGTAATGCAGACATAGACGACGTTTGGGAACGTTTCGTTGATCTTTATAAATTACTTATGCTGAAAACCAAAACTTACGATGATCTCTCAGCCTCGTATTTATCATCGGGTGCCGATATACAGATGAAAAGATGTGCATTGGAAGCGTTCAACGAAACCATCAAGATGTTCCGGGACCAGCTCAAGTTGCAGGATAAAATGCAAAAAGAAGCTCAACCTCATGAAGTCAAAAGGTGAGTAATTTTGATGTATCGGTCAGTTTTTAGTCTGATTTTTCTATGTCACATTGTCAATGAAAATCAGACTGTTGAGGTATATCGATCTACGGCGGAATAGGTCAAGATTATCAATGTAATAAGTTTTAAGGTTCTAGAAAACCAATACGACCATTTTTGGCCATGTTAGATATTTATTTTTATCTCGCAGCCTCCCTCCCCCACCCTCTTGAAAAAATTCTTTGCTCAGTTCAATACCGACTGAAATCGATTAAATCTGAGAAAAGGCTTAGACTGACGTGGAATTTCATATTCTAGAGTGGGAATGTCCTTGGGTCTAAATTCAGGTGTGCCCAAATTTGGGGGAAGGGGTGCTGAGAGGATGAACCCGCAAAAATTGTTCTTTTTTGAGCCAGTCGACAGAGAATCCCTAAGTTGCTTGTCGTATCCGAAAATCAGCCTCCTAAGTCAATCAGGAGGCGAAATATGAGGGTTCCTCCACTTTTTGGGCGTATAAATAGGCTGCTCCTCTTCCACCTTCGTTTCAAATTGAGCTATGGAGTTGAAATTTAACATGCAGACTTGGTATGGACCATAGGTGTGCCTTTTGGGAGTTTCGACTTTTCAGACCGGTTGCACCCCCTTACAGCCTGGAAATGTGGTTTTTTGGTTGGCTTTACTAATGCTATGAGTTTGTTCCTCGTATAACTTCCTTCCAAATTGAGTTAGAAAATCGAAATTTTATGCATAGATTTAATCCAGGTCTTAGATGTACCTTTTGAGGCTTTCAGCTGTTCACTCCAATATCTACCTGTACCCCTACCACTCTTTTTTACACTGTAACATTTGTCTAAACCAATTTTTTTAATGTTTAGCTTGATTTTCCATGTCCTATTGTCAATAAAAATCAGGCTATTACGATCTATCGACATACGGCGTATGGTGGGTGTGGATGGAGGGCGGGTCTATAAAATCCGTTTGGGGTCTTAGACAACCAGTGCCACCATTTTTAGTCATGTGGGATAGTTATTTTTTTCCACGAAATTGAAAAACTATTTGGTCAATTCGGTACTCACCAAAATCGATCAAATTTGAGAAATACGCTTCAGTTGGTGTGCCATTTGTTATTCTGGAGTGGGGATGAACTTGGGTCAAAATTCAACTGTGCCCAAATTTTGAAAAGAAGATACTGCGGAGGCAAAACCGTAAAAATTTTTCTTTTTTGAGTCAATCCATAAAAAATCCATAATTGCATAATATATTCAAAAACCAGCCTCCTAGATCAATTGGGAGGGGAGTTATGAAGGCGTTTCTCTCCTTTTGACGTTGGAAATAAGCTGCCCCCCCCCCTCATCACCTCTCCAAGTTTTGCTTGATAGTTAAAATTTGGTATATAGATTTAGTAGAGGCTTTAGGTGTGTCTTTTAAGGGTCCGGATTTTTCAGCCTGATTGCGCTCCCTCACAGCCCTGAAAATGGAATTTTTTGGTCTGTTTTTCCTCTTTTTCAAGTTTATACTTCGCATAAATCCCCTCCAAATTGAGCTAGGAAGTTAATATTTGGTATGCAGATTAAGTATAGGTTCTAGATGTACCTTTTGGGGGTTTCGATTTTTTAGCCTCATTGTACCCCCCTCACAACACCGAAAAATCTGGTTTTTTGTAAGTTTTTCTTATGATTTGAGTTTGTTTCTTGCTTATCTCGCCTCCCTCCTCCTGTCCCCACTTCTATTATCCTAGGAAGTTGAAATTTTTTTATGATGATTTAGTATAGGTCCCACGTGTGTCTTTTGATGGCGTCGACTGTGTAGTCTCATTGTACTCCCCCTACCCTTCCCCACTAATTAGGGAAAAAGCGTAGCCAATCGATGCTTTTTTTCAGTTCACACAATTATAATGTTTCATGAAAATCAGACGTATTTTTACACCAAAGTAGGTACATGAAAGTTGATTTTATTTGCTCCAATTGTCTAAATTAATACGCTTACGTGGATCTTTATTTTTGTTAGGTTTGGTTGTTTTTTTTTTTAGAAATTCTTGTTTTGCTCGGAGAAAATCTTTCTTCTGTAAACGATTAATTAGCTTTAGGTATAATTACGACGAAAATGAATGATTTCGAGATAACCAATTTTTTTTAAATTCTCGGAAAATTATGAGATAACGTTGTAAAAATATATAGAGCAAAAAAAATGGGTACATAACACGATAATTTTTTCAAAAATTGCGACTACCGAATTGATTTCAACGATAAATTGAAACTTGCTGTTCTACTCCTACTTTTCTTCTTTTTTTTTTCTCGCATTACTTCGACGTGAAATCCAGTTTCACGGTGAAAGAAAATAGCGTTATTGTTGAACATGGCGAGAAATTTGAACGATTTGACAAAAAGAGAAAATGGTTTTTACGACCATAAACAAAAGAAACAAATAAGCTAACATTGAAATTAAAACGATAATAATTATCGTATGTATTTTAAGGTGACAATTAATAAAAAATTAACTAGTTGGTAATTGGTTTAGTTTTCTTGGAAAAAAATACGGCGATAGGTGGTACGGTATGTTGAATCATTCTAGAACGATACCTTGCATAAGAGCTTTTTGCCGATCGAGTACCCTTTTCACCGAATGTACGATCTGATTCCATAAAACGACTACTTTTCTGTGATTATATTCCGCTGTCGAGTTGACCGGATACAAATGTAAATGATGTTGTCTTAAATCCAGCACAGCTTTAGCCTTATGATGAACCGTTTCCAAATCTTCGATTTCAAAAGGTAACCTGCTATTGGTGACGTTTTCGTACTCGTTGAACCAATGGCTGACCCTGCGCAACACCTCGAAATACTGCAAATATAACGGACCTCGCCAATGCGATCCTCTGAAGATCCTCTTCCAATAAACGTTCTTCTGGCGTTTGGACGTTTCGATGAAAAATGCCTTCTGGACACCGTGGAACCGGCTGTAAATCTTCCAGAATTCGAATTCGTCGCTTTTGTTGTTAGTCAAGTCGCGACGAATGCGACGATGTGTGTCGTCTAACGGGGTATCAGTCATCGAAGGAGCATGGCAGTAGTCTAATTCTTGATCGCAGACTTCGTCTTGGTTTGTGTACGGTACGAGGATCAAATATACGGAAAATACCAACAGGATCTTACTGGAAAAGATAATGAAATTTGGACGACACATACTGATTCCTGTTTTTGGCAATCACTTGGCATTTGAACGTTTGAAAATTTCTTATCTGTCGTGTACGATGAAATTTAATCGCTATAGATGATCCGGATACGAATGGTGGAAATTTCAGTGTAGAATGCGCCACCGAACCGAGTGCTGAATTGGAGCGATTGAATTTCGAGCTGTTTGTTAGATAGAAATTTGATGATAAAAATCGTGATGGTTTTCGGTTCTGAATATTTTCATCGTAATGTGATGCTGCGCCTGCATAGTTGAAGTGATCTTATGCGAGATTACAGTAGTACCAACTACCGATTATCGAGCTAACGTCTACACTCTTGTGATGATTTTATTTTTACGATGATCGTTCTTCTGCTGAATTCAGACAATTTGAAATGTAGTTAATACTGCCATTTCCTTTACCTGCAAGAACTAGGGCATCGAAACAATTGAATTTTTTAAATAAATTATATCTAAAAATCCGTTTAAAATTACGAGCAAAATTTTTCAATTCGTTTTTTTTTTTTGAAGTGGAAAATTAACGTCATGTTTATATAGCCTGTCCCCTCCCCCAGAATCATTATGTCATTATATTTTTCATATGTGCTAGGAATGAGATTAATGAGATGACGTCAGAGACCGCATATTTCACCAGATGAATTTATTTTCATGAAAAAACAAAACAGTAAATCCCCTCCTCGCCTCTCCCTCTTCCGTCCCATGAGCAATAGAGCTTGATATGTTCGTATGAAAAATTCAACCTTATTATTCTTGATATTGTCGATTTCAATAACATACTAATGAAAAGTATTACACTTCTTATAGGTATTTTGCTTTTTTTTTCCTCTCTAATTACTCTTTACCTGAGGCATAGAAATTGAATATCTTGGAATTTTTAATAATAAATTCTGAAGCATTTTTCGAAAACCCAATTCAATTTGTAGAAAAAACTTGCGTTTCAGACCCCTCTCTCCTCTCTATTTAATAATGATTCGAGTGATGGATAGGAATGATATGAAAATGAATCATCATGTAGACGAAAAAAAAGAACTTGTGATTTTAAAATCTTAGTTTGTAAAAAATCATCCTCAGGTTTTTATAAATAACAGCTTTACTTTTAGATCTGTAGGTAAAAAATTTATTGCGAAACAAATTTATAAAAAAAAGGTAGCAGTCGAACATGATTAAGATGATAATTTGAATAATTTTTTTCATTTCGTTGTTAATCAACTATTTTTTCTAAATGCTATGAAATCTTATGCAAAGCATCAAAGCTCCATGTACACGTTTTCAAAGAGTTTCGACTCTTGATTCCAGAGCTGATTATTACATCTTGTAAGGCTCCGAAGCTAAGTATTAGTGTTAGAATTTGAAGGGCTCCAGCTCCTGCTCTGTAGGCCATTTCGAAAACCTTCTGCTCTTACTAGGGAATTTATTTAGAAGTGCACCACCTCCGTCTACAGAGTCGATTTCAAGGCACAGCTCCTACTTCCGAGGTTCATTTTGGAACGCTCCATCTTCTACTCCGCGGCCCATTTTGAAGTGTTCCATCTCAAAACTCCGAATCCAGTTTCGAACTGCTCCGGCTCCTACTCCGGAGCCAGTTGTGAAGTGCTCCAGCTCGTATTCAGGAGTTCATTTTGGAACGCTCCATCTCCTACTTCGTGGCCCATTTTGAAGTGCTCCATCTCAAACTCCGGATCCAGTTTCAAATTGCTTTGGCTCCTACTCTGGAGTCCATTCCGAACAGCTCCTGCTCCGACTCTGGAGCCTGCTTTGAAGTGCTTCTGTCCCGATTTTGGAGCCGATTGTGAAACATCCCAGCTCCTACTTTGGAGCTAATTTTTAAATGCTCCAGCTTTTACCCCGAAGTTCATTTTGAAACGCTTCGTCTACTACGTAGTCCATGTTGGAATTGCTCCAACTACTACTCCGGAGTCAATTTTAAACGGCTCCAGCTGCGACTCCGGGGCTTGTGGAGCCCACATCAAACTCCTACTCCGGAGCCCGGTTTGAAGTGCTCCTGCTCCTACTGTGAAGTTTATTTTCAAACGCCCCATCTCCGACTCCACGGTCCATTTTGAAGTACTCCATCTCAAACTTTGGATCCAGTACTGAAGTACTCCAGCTCCAACTCTTGAGCCTGTTTTGGAGTTTACATCCTGATTCAAGAGCCCACTGTGAGCTCCTACTCTGGAGCCCGAGTTCATTTTAAAACGCTCCATCTTCTACTCCGCAGCCCATTTTAATGTGCTCCATCTCAAACTTTAGATCCAGTACTGAAGTGCTCCAGCTCCTATTCTAGAGTCCATTTTGAACGGCTCCAGCTCCGACTCAGGAGCCTGTTTTGGAGTGCACCAGTCCCAATTCTGGAGCCCATTGTGAAACGTTCCAGCTCCCGACTCCGGAGCCCATTTTGAGGCATTCCATCTCCTATTCAGAAGCCCATTTTCAAGTGCTCCGACTCCAAAACCAATTTTTAAGCTCTTCACCTCATACTCCGGAGCCTATTTTGAAGCGGTCCAACACCGGAATGCCAAGATTAGGTTGTAAGATGCTCCTGATCCTTTAAATTGATGAGGGGGAAAACTTCAAAATCAACAACCTCATCAAGAATTATTGCTGGTGTATTGCATTTCTTTCAAAAGTATTGAACTTCTTCTGGAAATCAGCTTTCAGTTTTGGCGACAGCCGTTCATCGGTTCCGACTCCAAAATAAGGCTTCTTCCGCTCCACTTTAGAATCAGGCTATTTTTATTTTGAGAATTGGTCTACCTTTCTCGAGCCAAGCTCCTTCCATTTTCAACTGGATGTGAACAACTTGATCGGACGAGGAGATAAGGCGTTATAGGAGGGCTCAAACTTCCAAATGTCAAGCTAATCCCCCCTCCCCTCTTCCCATATCTTCTAGAAAATGTAATAAGTGTAATAATTGGAAAACCAGTGAAATGTAATTTTTGGACCTTTCATACTTGCTATTTCGTGACCCCCTTCCGCCTATGGATTTGATCATATTTAAGATTGATCATTCGTTTTATAGGCATTTGTAGGCTTAGGTGATCGAAGGATTTCAAACAATCTCAAGTAGAATATTTTTCATTGCCTACGATACTCTCTGATTCGATTAATTCGTTATTATTCGTTTTATTTCGATGCTTTATGACCTTAGAGCGGTGAGTGGAGGGTAGAGAAGTTGTGAAATCATATGTGTAGGGCCATGCAGAGTTCAAAATAACCTCATTTAAAGAATATTCACAGGAGGGAGAGGGGGTTGAAGTGATTGTGGTGTGGTAAGATCATTTAACTGGGCGATAATCCAAAATTGAGATCTGTATCACATTTTTTCAGTCATAACCACCCACCTCGCCCCCTCCGCCTCCTTCTACCGTTAATAAAACCTCGATTCAGTTTAATGAATTTTCTAAATTAAACTATTCTGAAGAATTGCAAGTCTACAAAATTATCAATGAAATATTTGACGATTTTTTAAAAATTGTATATTCAATATAAACTTTCTTGTAACGTACTATCTAAAAATATTGGGATAAATGTGTAATTTATTTTACATCGATTTTCGAACAAAGCGAACAAACCGATGGTTTTTGCGAATACCAAGAAGTTAGTAATTTTCATGGTAGGCGAATTACATTAAACCGCGTAAATATTGCCAGGTGAAACGTAAACGAAGAAGCAAATAAAGTACTACTTTCACGATATGTTTTGGTCATCAGTGCTACAACTGACCAATGTTAGGCACACGAATGAAAATAAAACTAACCTAAGAACGCGTTATCCGACTGCAACACCTACTCGACTATCCTCACCAAAGACTCATCACCAGTACAAGTATCTTTGGCAGACACCGAAGGCGAAGTAGACGTAGGCGTTGACAACTTCACATCTGTTGCCTTCGACGTAGAATCAGATTCGTGTCGTTCGTTGACCGTCGATGTGGATGTGGATGTCGTAGCAGCTTTGGTCGTCGTCGTCTCAAGACCAGATTGGTTAGTCGATTTAGCCAGTTCAACACTCTGGTCGTATTTGATCTTGAGTTGGTAAGCTCTATCCAACGTGATGGTGATATTCTTCCAAATACCAACGATTTTCGAATGCACTTTGAATTGCGGATCAGTATAAGGAAATTTCAGCGCTTTTGTTTCTCTCGTTTTAAGAGTTTCGGCAGCGAGCTGCTTGATTTTGGCCAATTCTGCGGTCGTATACCTGGACCATTTCATATCCATATCGCAATACGTTTTAAATACGTTGACCACTTTGTACAACGCTTTTATATATATTTTCGATCTGGGGCCTTGCCAATTTATACCGCCCAGAATTATTTGCCAATCCGGATGTCCGCTGCATTTTCTAAACTCTTCCAAGAATACCTCGGATCGTCCTCGTATCTTGGATAGATAATACCAGAAGAAGTATTCGGTCGAGTTTTCGACTAGTCCTCGACGAACGATGGTATGCGATGGCTGCATCCTAGGCTCGCACAGTTTCATCGATGCGGTTGCAAAATCTGCCAAAGATACGTTTTCCATTTCTTGAAACGCTGCACTGGGCATGTAGTAAAGTACATTGCCTCGACAGTCCGGCTCCGACCATAATTCTAAGCAATTACCTTCGGTATCCGGTAAACACGAAGAACTCAGCAAGCTTTTTTCCACAGCTAAACATTCTTCCGTTGATATTATTATTTTTTCTGATGAAGAATATCCATCGAGATTCGAAGAAACGAATTTTATCTCATACAGAGCAGATTGAGAAGCTATCGGAGGTGGCCGAATTGTCATTAACGCGATTAAAAGTATCGGTATATTGGCTCGAGAACAAATTGGCCATTTTTGAAGCATATTTTCTCGTCACTGAATCGATCAATGCATGTTTGTAAAAGCTACGGTGAGAAATTTAACTCAGCCTCTGTTTGAACTGGTCTAGGTTTAGTTTTTCATTTATCGAATAACGTTTTGTCGTCTTGGATCATTAATTTGTATCATTTGAAAGAGATAACGAAATTAATTATGGTTGATAAATGAGCTATCGAGCTACGTAAGACGTGTACACGTACGTTTTCTTGATTTCATGTCAGGGTTTTTCTTCTATCGCAGATGAATTCATTGGTTTGAAATTAATTTTGATGTCGATTCAGAAATAAAAAACATGAAATTCGACTGATCGGTTGTTTAACCTATTTTCAGAATTGTTTCGATTTTTTAGTGCTAACAAATTTGAAATTTCAAAATTTCAAGATGTCTTGAACTTTTGAGCTGAAGCATAATATTCTTAGTTATTTTCCAGAGGGGAGGGGCGCTAGGATGACCCAAGGCAGAAATGGATAGGCATAGGTTCAGACGTATGAAAAATTTTCTCAGAAAAAGCATGGAAATCTATGATTTAATTTCAAATTTGAGTTCATTTCTGTCTTATTATTCGGTCTCTAGGAACGTAAAACAACGAAAAAATTGGTTAAAGTTTCATATAAATATCTAAAAACGAGGAGAAAATCCATACCTCCTTCAGCATATCCGATACTGCCCACAAATCCAGTTCCACGTAGTTTTCTAGGACTCCACAGAAATTATCGAGCTGAATATTTAACGTAGTTACTTTGTATCTTGTTGAGAGAGTTGCATGGTCCCACCCACCTCCTATCCGTTGGGATTTCAAATTCATTACTCAAATCTATTTGAGCTTTGATGTAAGACATGAACCGCTGTGTTAAGAATTAAAAGTAGATGATTTTTATAGGCTTGGAAATTGAAGTTGTATGTTCTTCGGCAAACGACATACCCCTAATTTTCGTGAAAATTCTGGTACGCCCATTTTTCGAGGTGCTGAACTTGAAATTGATTACTAAAATCGGAGCAAATAAACCTATTTCAAGATTAACCTATTCCGGTTTCATTGTACAAATTTTGGCCATGTTTGTTGAAAATTTATATACGGGCATCTGATTGTGAAAATTAGTCCAAATAAACCAGTTTCCGGTTTATTGATGAATCGGTTCCAGTTTCGAGATAAACCGGTTCCGGTTTAATTGTAGAAATTTTACCCAATTTTTTTTTTTTTTTGAAAATTTTTATACTACTTTATTTGAGGTGTTGAACACGAATCTGATAATAAACATCAACGCGAACAAACTGGTTTCGAAATAAACCGGTTCCAGTTTCATTCACTGTACAAATTTTGCGCGATTTTTTAAAAAATCCGCTCACCATATTTTTTTTGATGCGATGAAAACGAATCTAATTGTGAAAATTGGTCCACATAAGCCGATTTTCACATAAACCGGTTTCGATTTCATTGAAGAAATTTTGTCTGATTTTTTTTTTTTTGAAAATCCACGTACTTTTTTGTTTTGAGGCGTTGAATACAAATCCGACGGTAAACATTTGCGCAAATAAACCGGTTTCAAGATGAACTGGTTCTAATCAATTCGCATACCATCTTTTTTTGGTGTAATGAATACCAATCTGATTGTGAAAATCGATGCAAATAAACTGGTTTTGTGGTGAACTGGTTCTGGTTTAATTGTAGACGTTTTGTTCATTTTTTTAAAAATCCGTATAGTATTGCTGCTGCGTTTTTTCAAGGTGTTAATCATGAATGTGATGATGAACATTGCCGCAAGTGAACCGGTTCCGGGTTCATTATACAAATTTAGTCTGTTTTTTTTTTTAGAAAATCCGCATACCATCATTTTTTGATGTGATGAATACTAATCTGATTGTTGAATTTGGTGCAAATAAACCGGTTTTGTGATGAACCAGTTCCCGTTTAATTGTAAACATTCTGTCCGATTTCTTAAAAATCCGTATACTGCCTTGTTCGAGATGTTGAACATGTATCTGATGATGAACATTTGCGCAAGTAAACCGGTTTCTAGATGAACCGGTTCCGGGTTCATTGTACAAATTTAGTCTGGTTTTTTTTTTAGAAAATTCGTATACCATCATTTTTTGATGTGATGAATGCTAATCTGATTGTTAAATTTGGTGCAAATTTCGAGGTGTTGAACATGAATCTGATGATAAACATTGGCGCTAGTAAACCGGTTTCTACATGAACCGGTTTTGGTTTCATTGTAAAACTTTTGTCTGATTTTTAAGATAATTCGTATACCATCATTTTTCAATGTTCTGAATACCAATCTGATTGTGAAAATGAGTCAAAATAAACCGGTTCCAAGTTGAACCGGTTCCCGTTTAAATGTAGGTATTCTGACCGATTTTTTTTAAATCCGTATACTGCCTTTTTTCGAGGTGTTGCACATAAATTTAATGATGAACATTAGCGCAAGTAAACCGGTTTCGAGATAAACTAGTTCCAATTTCATTATATTTATTTTGCTTAAATTTTTTTTTATGAAATTCGCCTACTATCCTTTTTTGATGTGCTGAATACGAACGCATGTACACGAATCTGAATTTGATTATGAAAATCTTTGCAAATGAACCAGTTTCATCATAAAATACAGAAATTTAGTCCAATTTTTTTCAAAAATTCTCCATTTGTCGAGGCGCTGAATTCAAATTTTATCATGGATATTCTTTCTTTTGAAAAATTTATCTACCGTTTTTTTTCTAGATATCAAACATGAATCTGGTTGTGAAAGTCGACTCAATTGAACCGGTTCGGAAAAACCTCTACTTTCTACTTTTTTAAATTTTTTTATTCGATACCACAATTGAATTATACGCCCAAAAAAATATTTTGTACGTATATCACCAACTATTTTTAAATCGAAATAAGTGTTTATGATGAGATTAGAATTCTGTATCCATAAAAAAATGTAGTATGCGAATTTTCGAAAAAATTGGACAGAATTGCTACGATGAAACTGGAACTGGTTTATCTCAAAAGCGGTTCGTTTGTGCTAATGTTTATTATCAGATTCGTGTTTAACACTTCAAAGAAATCGAAAAGAATTTCTAGTACGAAACGAGAACCGGTTTTATCTTGAAACCGGTTCATTTACGCCAATTTTAATAACCAGATCCGTATGTAGCACATCGAAAAAATATGGTAAGAATTATGCGAAGAACCGCCTTTTTTTCACGCTATAAAAGTACAGAAAACTCCATATCACCGCATCCCCTCTTTTAAATTCGCAGATATTTGAATTTTGTCCGAAAGAATTTCCTACAATGCAAGCCTACTTGGTGAATTTGAGCGATTGATTTTAGTCCGCGGAGAAGGGCGGATTGAAATAATAACCGTCAAACGAATTTTATTGGTAGCAACCCCCCTTCCCCCTTTTACCCGTGGCTCGAATAGTCTACGATAAAAATGAAGGGAAAAAAACGATTTTAACCACGAAGGCGGTTTAAGGAGTTCACAAAAAAATTTTTCTACGTGATGAAGTGAAATGAACCGTCACTGTAGGTCTAGGTGTGGACTGTGGACATCTTCAAGGTGCACCTGACGTGATACGAGTAATATACGAAAATATTCTCTATCGAAAACCTTATCTCTTCTGCAGCTCATCTTATAAGTTACGATAGCCTCGTCTAGTTCGTAGTCCCCACTCTTTTCTCTGATGCATGACAATCTTATACACGGTATCACTGAAATTTTCTCTCTCGGTTCGGTCTTCAGCCATCTTCGTGTAAAAGTATCGGTTTAGTTACGCTCGCTATGGCTTTAAAAACAATGTTGAAGCGATTATCCAAGTTTTCGAAGAAGTGCTGACATTCATTTTGAACTTTGTGCACAATTTGTTTCAATTTAAGTATACTTTTTCTTCAGTATTCGGTTTATTTGATAGTTATATTTATCAGGTATATCTCAACCAATATGTATTTTTTTCCGCCTAATTTTCGAACGAAACACATTGTACCAGTTGAAGCAATTTCTAATTTGAGTATATTTTATTTTTATGTTCGCAGTATGTTAAGTAATGTGGTAATGTTACGTCAACGGTTACGGAACATGGAAGAGAATCGAGAACAACTAGAAGATACGTTAAGGGAGCAAGTAGCCTTTACGCGAACCTTAGAACGAGAATTAATCACCTTGAAACCGGAAGTTATATCGTTATTTAAACAAAAAGAACGAGCCGCATCGTAAGTGTACCAAATTACCCACGTATATTATAATTCACCCCCTCCCTCCTCCCAAAAAAATTCATCAACGGCGTGTACTCTGCTCAAACAGGTGGCTTCTGTCGCACGGCGTTAAACTGCAAAGAATCCATCAGATGTTGGCCGGTAATACGCTCACGTTGCATAATTTAAACATCGACGCCGATAGACCGCATACGAACGAGGCGACCTGGTTTCTCAATAAATGTACCAGAGCCGACGCCGAAAAATTGCTACAAGGAACTCCTGTCGGCACTTTTTTAATCAGACCCAGTCGTACGGGGCAATACGCATTGTCTATTTCGTAAGTATGATTATTGGAAAAATTCAATTTGATAGGGAAAAAAAATCTACATTGTTCGTGTAGTAATTTAAAGCCTTCTGGTGAATTAAAACAAAAAAACCCCAAAAAAAATGAACAAAAAATGTGGGAATAATTTTTTACCTTGCATCAATATGTTGAAGATTGCGAGAGATCAAAGGCTAACAAAAAATATAATTTTCTTGAAAAAAATTTTGTAAGAATCCAACTGGATCAGAAGGAATAATCTTACAGGGATACGTGCTCTAGGAGGGAAACCCAACGTACAAATTCAAGCCCCCTCACTCTCCCTTCCCCTCTTCTCCAAGTGAAAAAATGGTGCTCGGAATGGTGGTTTTAATTTCGAAAAATTATCTTATTTGCTTCGAATCAAGATATCCTAACTATTTTAATAATTTTTCTACGTTCGTTTTTAGATTGTGGAATAAAATACAGAAATTTTATTCAATATTTGAAAAATTTTTGATGGTTAGAAAAATTAAGGTGGAGGCTAAAATTTTTCAAATCATCTATGAAATGACCTGAAAAGGTTGCCGTGAAGATTTCGGCTTCCTAACTCAATTTTTCTAACCATCAAAAATTTTCCAAAAATTGAATAAATTTTTGTTTGAAAATTGCGTTACGCGAATTACAGACCACTTCTATATTAAAAAAAAAATTAAGTAAACAGGGATGGTCACTTTTTTCAAATCTTGACCACTAAAGACCGTACGTTCAAAAAGTCACTATCAATTTGGAAATTTCAGACTGACGTAGCGGAGTGGTGGTAAAAGCGTCACCAACCACCCTCCTTCCCCCACGGTTGATCCTTCATCACGGGGGTTTTCCTGGAGTGGACATTTCGGAGAGCATTTTAAGTCATCCCAAAATCAAAACTAGCCGAACTTATGAAATGGTATTGTGACTCGAAAAATGAAATATTTACTAAAAAAAATTATTAAGTAAATTTCAACACTCTGCCCCAATCTGAAGGAGAAATATGGGCTGGACAAATTCAAAAAATGAGAAAAACGAACCCCCCTCCCCCAAGGCACATCTACAGCTACCAAGTCTACGTGCCAAATTTCATCCTCCTAGCTCAATTTGGAGGGGAGATATGCGTACCACAATTTTATAAAATAAGAAATACCGAACAAAAAAAAATACATTTTCAGAGCCGAGGGGGAGGGGGGTGTCTTGCAATGGAGTTGAAACGTTCAGACCTACAAAAAGCATATTTTAGACCACCGCTTAATTTATATGCCAAATTTCAATTCGTGTCATGAACTTGAAAAATAAGGAAAACTGCCCAAAATTCACTTTTTTGAAGCTGTAAGGGGCTGCTATGGGGATGAAAAATTAAAACCTTTAACAGGCATTTGCAAGAACTCCACTTGATGTGCATGTCAAATTTCAACCCTATACCTCGATTTGGAGGGGAGAAAGGGGCGGAATAGTCTATTTCCGAGGTCAAAAGGTGGGAGGGGATTGATCTAAAAGGCTGATTTTAGGATAAGTTGTACCTACAACTTTGGATTTTCTAACGATGACGACATAAATACAATTTTTGAAATTTTTGCTCCTCAGCATCACCTCCTCTCTCCTACCACTTCCTTTCCTTTCCCCCCCCCCATCAGAACATAATTGCATTTTTGTTCAAGGTTTTCCCTTCATGCATATACCCAAACCCTCTCCTAATTGAACCTATTGCCTAAATTTGAGCAAATTCCAGGGAAAAAATAAATGAATAATAAAAAAAAATGATTAAAACATAAAAAAAAATTGAAAGAATCGTAAAAAATGTTTAAAATTAATAAAAAAGTTAAAAACCTGATAAAAACCCAAGATTTTATAAAACGTAAAAAAATAAATAAAAAATAAAGAATTTAATAAAACATAAAAAATGAAAAAAAAATTATAAAATTAGCAAAATATAAAAAAATCAATAAAATATGAAAAAAGTGATAAAAAATGAAAAAAAAAATTTTAATAAAAATAAGAATAAAAAGTTGAAACGAATATCTGACATCGCCAAAAATTATCTTAATAGTTTTCTAGGGCCTTGAAATTGGTTTTGTTGACACTCCCCTTTCCTCATCCGCAATACGTCGACGGACCATATTAACCTGGTTTTTATTGTCAACATTACATCGAAAATTGGGCTAAAAACCGTTCACAAAGCTACATTTTATGAGCAATGAGAGGGAGGGGACGGGTGCTATGGAGTTCAAATATCGAATCTCCAAACGGGAGGGGTTATGCAAGGAGCAGTTTTTTTAAGATCAAAAAGGGAAACTTCCCCTTCTATCAATCCTACTAATTAACTTGGAAGGTCGATATACAACTTGATCCTCTATCTATTGGGCTTTTGAAACGTACATTTTTTTTGTTTCACCCCTCCGTACCTGATTCCCAAAATTTGGGTGTAAATTAATTTTGATTTATGGTCATTTCCACTCATAAATATCAGATCCACCGTCATTCCAAACCGACTGCCCAAATTTTACCGATTTTGGTTGGTATTCTGCTGAGCGAATAATTTTTAACTTCGGGGGGGGGGGAGATAAGATAAAACGAAATAAATATTGGACATGATCAAAAATGGTCTCAATAGTTTTCCATAAGTACAATACGGATTTCGTTAGTACTCCTTTTACCCCTCCCCTCCCCCCATACGTTGCAGATCGATAATCTGTAGTAACCTGATTTTTATTAAAAATGTGATATAGAAAATCAGGCTGAAATTGAATGAATTGGCCCTTTGTAGAAGCACCGTAGGGATTTCGTTAGTACTCCTTCTCCCCCCCCCTCCCCCGCCCTATGCGTTGTAGTTCGATAGTCCATAGTAGCCTGATTTTTATTGAAAATGTGACGTAGAAAATCAGGTTGAAATTGAACGAATTGGCCATATTGCCATCAGCTATCAGAGTTGTATTTTCTTCTTTTCATCCTCCTGAAGACCCTATTAATTTTATTATCATTATTTTATGTATTGTCCAAGTCGACTTTTTTCTTGTATAAAAATTGTTTAACAATAAACCTAGTCCTTTTTCTTTTAATTATTCACTCGCTGAACAGTGCCTTTTGTACGTGATTTATTTTATTTTTTTTAAATCCAAAAACCTTAAATATTATGTCTTTATCTATTTGATTTATTTAAGTCACAATAATTATCTAACTAATCATTTCGCCGCCTTGTTTACAGTTGCAACGGAACAGTCAACCATTGTATCATATACCAAACTCCGCGAGGATACGGATTCGCCGAACCTTACAACATATACGATTCGTTGAAATCGTTGGTTCTGCATTATTCTCAAAATTCGCTCGAAGAGCACAACGACGTGCTGACGACGACGCTAGCACATCCGATCTACGAAGACCGCTTCAACGCCGCCATCGCAGAGGAGAGCAATTACGTTAAAGTTATGGACATGAAAGTGAATAACGCCAAATGACAAACAAATCCTGACAACAAATACAGTTGTCAGAATTTAACGCTCGCTGATCTGCTCTTATTTCAAGAATGACACAGTATGTGGATGTGGTTTCTTTTTCCAAATCTTCTTATTTTTACATACCTAAACCTAGCTCTGGGTACGTTGACGTTGTTTTTTTTATTTACCCCTTTGATAACGAATGCGTTATTATAATAATGATTACGACTCCAATTTTTTTTTGGGCATAAAAACGAAAAGAAACGATGACGTATGGTTTTTGATCTTGGTCATCGTTCGTCGCGTCTCTCGTGGTCGTTATTGTTTTCAATTTTTCTTTTTTTATGTAATTTTTTTTTTGTTTTGTCTTGTTGTAACCGTTGTGTTCTCCCATATCCGTATGTGTTTCAAAGATACCGTCGTGTTTTTGTCGAGGTGTATTCGACGTGTAGATATATCTCTTTTTTTTTTGCCCCTTTTTAAGCGTAATGTCTCGCGTCAAGTTATTGAAAAAAAAAAAAGAATTATCCGGTTGTGATAAGAAAAGAGTCGTCTCACGTGTCTGTGTGTGTGTGTGTGTGTGTGTATGTATGTTTCTAATGTACGAGTGTGTAATGAGTACTTATACCGGTGTGGTATTTTTAAACGCTTTGTCTGTGTCGTTACATGAGTAATATTTTATTTATTTATTCATTTTTTTTTTTTTTTTAATCGTATTCGCGAATTCGGGCAACGGTAGAAGTTTGATTAGATCAATCGCAAATGTAACCAGTTCAGTTGGAGATTCAAATAAAAAAAAACGAAATGAACTACAAATTTGATTTTTTACCGATTTGGTGTATTTTTGTCATTTGTATTCGAGCAGTTTTGATTACGATGCATAGAATGGGCCATATTACGTTATTTAATCCCATCGATTTTATTGCATTACAAACGAATCTCTGCCCGAAGAGATTTACATTCGAATTTTTTAGGTGTAAATTTTCTACGTATCTAATCAAAGTGTGGAGACTTCTTGAAATTCAATTTCGACCAAAATTTACGCAAATCCGGCTATTTTTACGAGCTACACTTACGTCGAGAATACGAAAATAATTTCAATAATAGTAGATTTTTCCAAAATAGCTCTGTTTGACCCTCCCTAATTCGAGTTTTTACCAATTTCGACCATTGCGCTTGTAAAATGAACTTCAAAAAAATATATATCCACGTGATGAAGGGGTTAAATGTGCACCTAAAAAGTATAGTTTCAAAATTGTAACAAACCAGTATTTTTATTTTAAAAAATATCTATAATTTCAAAAGGTCATTTTGGGGTGGTAAATTATGGTGTAAAGAAGGAGGGGGGGTGGTATTGATTTTTTTCAAGGTGGACACTCGTATAAATTTTCAACATACCAAAAAAATTGGACAAATCGATCAATCAGCGTTTTCAAAGAAAAGCTCCCCCGCCCCTCAAAAACCAGTGAGATTGGAGGTTCAAAACTTTGGTCAGTCAATTACCAAAATATCATGTCAAAATTCCACTGGGGCAAATTCACTATACTTATCCTCCTCCTCCTCCTCCTCCTCCCCCCATAGCCTTACCGACTGAATAATTCCTATTTTAGGGGGTTGTGGAACGGGGCCACCGCTACAAAAAATTAAAAAAAAATATGTAAGGTGTCCTAATAACTTCTAGAAATTGTTTCCACGTCGAAAAGAGGGTTCTACAAGCCTTCCCAAGTTTTCGAAATCCATTTCAAAGTCACATTTAGGGTCCGAAAAATTTGAAAAAATTCCGCAACATCCCCCCCCCCCCAAGTTCCTTTATATTCATACGAAGTTCGAGAAAAATAGATCTAAAATTCGCGGAGAAAATAAAAATAAATGTAAGCCTCCTCCTCCCCCCCCCGTAAAGTACATTTTTCGTTTTGCCTCCCCCCCCCCTCCTAGTGACGAGATGAAAAAATCGCGAATACGCTTAAAAATCATCTTTCACTAGTACCGAAATAGTCCCTTGAAAAAATTGAATTCTGAGACCCTTGGGGCAAATCGCCCTCCTTATCTTGCTATACCCTTTACATGATAAATCAAAAAAAAAAAATTATTTTTTCGATTTTTTTGGAGCTAACATGTCATTGTGTAGATCACATGAGAGCAAAAAAACATTTCGCAATTTTTTTCTCGTGTTACTAAAAAATAAAAGATCCTGTAACTTTCCTGTTGAAATTTTTTTGATTAATCAAGGATAAATTTAAAAAAAAAAAAAAAAAAAAAAAAAAAAA
>FIZR01007199.1:0-11842 GCA_900060175.1 Ferrisia virgata
AAAAAAAAAAAAAAAAAAAAAAAAAAAAAAAAAAAAAAAAAAAAAAAAAAATGAATATAGTTTATATAATTTCTGTTCTGTTACGTAAAGCCAAATTTCGTTTTTTTTTAAAAGGTATTGTTTTGTTTTTTGTCACGTTTCTGTCAAACGTTTTTTATTAATTAATTGAATATTTTAGCGCGAACTTATATTACGAAAAATGTAACGTTTAAAATATATTTTCATTATTTTATGTCGAATTTAAAACGATTTTCTACAGTTTTAACCAAATATGATCGTTTGTTGCAGTCGCCATTGCGACATACTCTGCTTCTGTCGTCGATATTGTTACTAGACCTTGCTTTAGTGTCACCCATAAAACAATATTATCGTAAACACTCATAAAAATCCAGAGGTTGACTTTCGGTCTGTTATATCCCTCGCAAAATCCGCATCTACATAACCTTTTAATATTCTTTCATTTTCATTTCCCCTCTTATAATGACAGATCTTTAGTCCCTTTTACATATTGCAACACATTCTTAAGATGTTTCCAGTAGTTATCTGTTGGCATGGATAATAAATTGAAGCGTAAACCCAGTACAAATAAAATGTCATTAATATTACATTCCATATCATTATGTAATTCTACTTTAATATCACCATACTTTGACACAAAGAACTGTTGTCTGTCTTTTGCCACATTGACTGCAATTTGATTCTGAACAACTTTCAATGACAAAAAAATTTCATTTCCTTCACCATATGTACTGAACAGCCTGAATCTATATAAAATTTAATCTCATTATGCTCATCAACGCTGCAGTTTACAAAGTCAGAATGAATGATAAAGGTAACTTACTTTACAATATACCTAAATATCTTTCGCATGATATTAATTTTATTGTGTAGATACTAGGTACAAGCTACAAGTACATTTGTGAGTTGATTTGAATAACACGTACATTACTCAAAAGTGCAAATCCTTATCTTTCTACGTTATGTATAAGTACTCGATCAAATACTTACCTACGCGATTTATGAACCCAATTATTAACATCGTGTTTTTAATTTAAATACACGTGTGTAAGTTTGCTATTTTACTTCATATTCCATTATTATGGTGAGAACTGAATTTTATTTGATATAACATGAACCATCACTATTCAACCATTGCATGTTAAACAATAACGCCAACGCCGATATTTGGATTCACATAGATATAAAATGGCCTTTTCTTCATGAAACCAGTTATTTTATCCATGCTACGATAATAACGTTGTATTGAATATAAAAATTTTGAATTGTATTAATCACGTTTGTACTCTCTATGAAGTGAATCATCTTTGTTGAACAAATATGTCTTTAATTACAGTACTGTTAATTGTTTCTATGTGTTTGTTTTTATTTAAATTACTTTCACCAAATCTTAAATTGATATACTACGCCAATAAAATACCGGGTCCCAAAGCTTATCCGATCGTTGGAAATGGGTTGCATTTTCTTACAAAGAAACGTAAGTAAACCAAACAATAGGCATAATTTCCAAATTTTATAAAATATAATCAAAATTAGCATGTAAACTAATACTAGAGTAACTTTAAATGAACCAATTTTATTGTACTTACTCATATCTATCTAGCTTACTTACAAATTTTGAATGAACTTAGTACAACCTACGGATCAATTTATCGTCTTTGGTTTGGAAAAAAATTAGTTATTGTACTCAGTGATCCTGATGATATGGAGGTTGGTATCCAATTTGATAATTTTATTCTAAAATTTGACAATATCATACAGGTAAGTTAATTCATAATCTTCAATGATACCTTACCTCATCTTTGGGTACTAATGAAACTGACAATTTTTTTTTTTTAAATCAGGAATGTAACATGTACACCGATCACTATTTGGTACGGAGTATAATTAAGTAATTTATCAAGTCTCACGTTCCCCTTAATTTAATTTGAATTGAAAGTTTTCACAGACATGATTTTTCATGAGAATGGTTTACATTATTGTTTGTTATAAAATACAAAGGGAACAGATTTACCACACTTCAATTTTTAATTACTGTCGCACTATCGTTTTCAGCGAAGGATTTCAGCTCGGTGATAATAAATGATAAAAATAGGTATCTATAAAGCTGTCACTGATATCTTTTGTTCGCCACTTTATTTTATCTTCTCAATATTTCCATTTGAAGCAGAGTTGTCTAATATGTTTCTTATCGGTGGAAATGCAAACGAGCGATTATTAAGTACAAGGTACTGCGAAACTGTCAATACGAACATAGGTATAAGTTTCCAAAAATATAAAAACAAAAAAAAATGGTATTAGAAGTTTAAAACAGATTACCTAATTTTCCACTGGGTAATAATTTCATGTTTTATCCAAAAACACCGAAGTCCTACTCCATATAATACATCAGTTAGATAACTTTAATTGCAGATTTGCATTGAGTATGGAATATAGCAAGCTTATTCTGTTTTAAGGTGTTTCTATCATCAACTACAAAACATCTCGATAAATCTAATCAACTCAGTTTTCTTGATTCTTGGCTGGGTAACACGAATCTGCTCACTTCTACTGGTGAAACACTAATTCAAAGTTCAAACTCTTCGTTTGATTTATTCAGCAATACTAAAACTAAATCACTAACGATTCCCATTTCTAGGCGATATTTGGCAAGTTCATCGTAAACTACTGACACCATCGTTTCATTTCAAAATTTTAGAAAATTCTGTAGATTTGATAGCAAGAAATGCAGATATTCTCGTGGACCAACTGAAAAATTTAGTCGATCGGACAGATTTTGATATTGAAGCATATCTTGAAAAATTCAGCCTTGATGTAATTTGTGGTATGAAGTAGCTTCTAGCTTCACTTATGCACATCCCCTATAGATCCTCAATTATTTACTCTCAACAAAATTCGATTTTCAATTGTTTGTTTTTACATCAAGAAATGGCAATGGGGACCAGATTAGAAACACTATTGTCAAAAAATACTGATTATTTACATTGTGTCAGAACGTAAGTGCTTCAAATACTTACAATTAAACGATTAGCATTCTATCTTTCACATTATTCATTAATGTTTCAAAAAAGAACGCTGAATTGTATTTATACCAAACTGCTTTGAATAGAAACAAACAACTTGGTGCTAATTTTAAATTGCTTTTTGTTATCAGCATTACAGAATTACTGATAAAACGCATAATGCTTCCTTGGTTACATCCTGAATTTATATTCAGAAATAGCCGGGAAGGAAGATTATATTACAAAAATTTGCAACGAATTAAAATTGAAGGACAAAAGGTAACCTGCTCATGTAAATAATTATTTAAATATTGTTGGAAAAGTTCGGTTATAAAAAAAATTAAAATTTTGTTGTAATATCTACATTCAAAATGAGAGCTGGTAAGAAAACTAGACGCGATTATTATTGAAATAATCTAATGATCTTAATTTTAATTTTAAAAAAGTAATAATGTTGGAAACATGAATCGATAAACATTTATATAATCAACAGATAATCAATACGAGAAAACAAATATTAGATGAGCTCCTCCAAACATCCGAACAGGAAGGTAAATGAAACGTTTTTCACCCCAAATAAGTTAATAAATAAAACAAATAGGAATGCATGTGTGTTGCAGAAAGAAAATCAACTCAATCATTTTTGGACTTTTTACTCACCAGAAGTGGCTTTACTGATGCTGAAATAGAGAATGAAGTTCAAACTTTATTGTTTGCGGTATATTGAGAATTAATTTTTCGTTGTTATCTTCAATATTAATTTATTCTCTATATTTTCTTGGCTGTTTCAACAGGGGTACGATACCATAAAAGCTACACTATCTTTTTGTTTGTATGAATTATCTCAAAATGAAGATATTCAAGTACGAAAAATTAATCATAACCATACATACCTCAGGGTTAAAAAATTGTTCAATTTCTTTAATTACAGAATAAATTATTAGAAGAAATCAAATCAACATTCATAGAAAAAAATGGGTATCTCACTTATCAAGATTACAATAATATGAAATATTTAGAATGTGTAATTAAAGAGACTTTAAGGTTATACACAGCAATATCTATGATTTCGAGAAAAGTCAGCGAAGATGTTCATTTGCCAAGTAGGATACATTTACACTTCACCAACCATATTAAAGCTAACAAGATAATTTGTGTAATAATTTTCCGTCTAGGTGGCTATATACTACCTGAAGGATCATTGGTTAATTTATTCATATTTCATATGCATCGAAATGAACATCTTTATCCTAATTCTAAAAAATTTTTACCCGAAAGATTCGAAAATAGAAACAGCAATAGAAATCCATTCGCTTATTTACCTTTTAGTGCTGGTCCTCGTAACTGCATCGGTAATTTTTCTAACGAAAAAACCTGATTTTCTTTTTACACGATTTGCATACCTACTAAATCTATATGTATTATGCCAAATTCTTTTCGCCTGAGTTCGTTCACACAGATTCTGGGAGGTGGACGAAAAATTTTTGAGGTGCAAAAAATGATGATATTGATGATTATTTTTTTACTGTTTTGAAATAACTTTCACCTCTTCACATCTCGTGCCCCGCATTATCTGAATTTTCATGCAAGGTTATTCACACCACTATTATTGAATTTGAGTGATTTTGGTAGGTACGTACGTATCGAGCCTGGCAATTCATTTTTAATATAGGTAGTAGATGAATCATTTTAAAAATATGTATCTACCTAATGAAAATCTTGAATAAATTATTAAAATAAAGGCAAAGGCTTTCACTGTAACAAAATGACAATAAGAAAATCGGGTTAAAAATCAATAGGTATATTTTGTATTAATTAATAATGAAACCAATTACGTGCAACATAGTACATGATTTTTTTATAGGACAAAAATTTGCTATGATGGAGATGAAAATTGTGATATCGACATTATTATTGAAATATGCATTTTTACCAGCTGTGAAATCAGATCCACTTGTGTTGGAATTTAATCTAGTGATTTGTTCTTTGAACCGTTTGCCAGTTCGAATCAGGCGACGAAATTTAGAAATTATTTAATTTAAATAGTATTTATTTTTGTTGAAATTTGTGTGAGTAGAACGATAAAGTTCTATAAATAGGTACTAGGTATATAAAGTTAAGGTGAAATTGGTAATAAAAACATCCGTCAATGTATCATATTTGTTTGTTTCTAAAATGTAACGATTAGTAGTTTAGTTATGGTCAATAAACGGAGCAGCTGCAGTCGTGTTTTTTTATTAACCATCAAATCATATTTGTCAAAGAATTCTAGTTACCTATACTGTATATTATGAATCATGTGGCTTCAGCCATACTTGAGGAGTAGAAGCTTCATATATTGCATCTAGTCTAGGTTATTTTTAAATCTACATTCCTCTTCAATTTTTGATGGGATTCATGGAAGATTATTATAAATATATTGTGAACAGTGTTTAGGAATTGATTTTAACACGCTCGCTACACGATTCAAATATATATATATTCATGCTGGAGCAGAGGGAGATGCTGCAGCACATCACATAACATCTGTCAATCCGCCAACACTTAATGATGGTCCATAGAAATTACCTGTAGCAAAATTAGCTGACTATGGAGAAGTGGAATTGCCTAATGTCATTGAGGAAAACCATAAAATAAACTTTGGTTTCAGGATGTGGAGTGTGCATGAGTACCCTAATTCACCACAAAGCACATATCATTTTTGAACAATTAAAATGACCAACACTTTTCTGAAACCATAATATGTAATTGTTGCTTTTCAAACAAATAGTTGAAACCTATGCAGTACAAATGTAGCCTTATTTGATCACATTAATTTACAATTATTCAAACTATTTTTGAATGATGAAAATTACTCTTATGAAACTCTACACTTGAATCAAACCACCAATCAAGGCAAATTACTCCACCAGATGTTTGCTGATTTTCAAAATGTCTTATTATGGCAAAGACTCTCCTAGGACACCCATCTCACTCATAGAATTTTTCAACAATAATGTATATCCTATACTAGTGATGTGCATTGATTGTTTGAAACAAAAGGACTCAATGAACATGTCTAGAAACACACCAGTGAATATTCGACTTGATTTCACATGTAGTGCGAATGTTCTAGCGAACACTACAACTTATTGTTTAATTATATACGATAGGTTGTTTTCATATTATGCTTTAAATGGCCAAGTGAAGGAAATAATGTACCTAATTTTTCAATACCTAAATATATTTTTTTAATTTTTAATTTAATTTTTTCAATAGTTTAAGGTGAATACTTTAAAATCTGAAACCGAAATGAAATCACGTGTAAATTGTATAAATGAATAAAATAAAAAAAAGGTCAAAAATTTGAAAATAACTATGAGAATTAGTATGAAAAAATATGTATACAAATTTAAAAATTTCATATACCAATAAATTCATTAGAAAAGCTTTAGGCATTTGTTCTTTAATATTTTTAAATCATGTAATTGTGTTTAATTTTATTTTGGACAAATTATCAAATTTACAATTTTACATATTAATAAGAAACTTACAAATTAAAACCAAATATAGCCAATAAGTACCTACCTAGTTACCTAATTACAAAAAAACTATTATCATTTATTTTACAAAATATAAGTACCATATTTGATTGAATTAAATTGAGATAATTTTAATAATTTGTCAATTATTATTTCAATGTAAAAGTTGAAAAAAAAATTAAGCTCAGTAAAATTTTTAATCTTCTCTGTCTATTAAATTGGATCATGAATGTTTTCATCATTCATTTATATGAACTCATCTTACACCTCTGATCTATTCTTTGTATTTGTATACATTCATAAAAAGGCATTTTTTCGCTGTCCATCTAAGTACTTATTCGAATTTTTTTTTTTTTCAAAATTTTGTTTTGCAGTAATTAACAACATATACGAATGCGCATGTAAGAAGTTTAAATCTTTATGGCATTGATGCTATTGAAATATGGTATACTTTAATATTTTTAATATTTTGATGGTTTGATTTTAATTTAATTTTGAATGCTGAAAATGCGCGAATAATGGGTAAATATAATATTTTCATCAACCACATCGATGAAAAAAATATATATTATAGAATCATATAATAATCATCAATTTCAATCCTATAAGTAAGAGAAATAATTCGTAGCAATTATAACGTCTTGTATTTACCTATAAAAAATCAAAATTGAAAAATAATGTTGTATGGCGCAAATGCTGATTGCCTATACTCATAATTTTCGACTCGCATGCAGCAGACTTGTTTTTCAAATTCCCACAAAACAGCAGTGGGATTGTATGGTAAATACGTGCGAGCGATAGATAAACGAGTAATATTAATACGTAGATGTACGAATACTATTGTATGACATTATTTGACATGTAACCTTCTTACCAAATACACGCTCTTTATTATGGTAGCAGACCGTAGTTTCTGCTCATGAATAGTCTTGTTAATTTTGTGTTTGAAAGTTTATGTTCGTCGTCATGTTGAAATGTGTCCGCTTGTTCAAAATTTTGATTTAAATTTGAATTTAAAGAAATGTCGACCAGTACGTTGACAACAGTTTTTAAATTCAGTGGTTCTAATTAGGTACCATGAATGGCGATTTCGTGTAACGATCGCATTGGAAGCGGAAGGGTTAGAAATTGATGAGGTCAAGCCAGATCCAGTAATGGCTGAATGGAAGAAGAAAGATGCTAAAGTAAGATGTATAATGGTGGATAGAATGTCTTCGGAACAGTTGGAATTGGTGATGGGCATCAGTGAGGTGAAAAGAATGTTGGAAGAATTAGATGCAGTATATTTAAGACAAAACACATTGAAATGTATTCAGACAAAACAGAAATTGTTGAAACTCGAATTCAATGAAAAAGATGACGCGACGACGCATTTAGCGAAATTTGAGAAGGTAGTAAATGAAGTAAACGCTTCAGGTGAAGAAATGAAAGAAGACGACATTATTGGATATCTCCAATTGACATTACTGAGTTCATACAACAACATAATCACTTATTTTGATTCACTTCCAACGGCTGATAAAAAGTTGACAAGTTTAAAAGCAAGATTCATTGAAGAATGGTCAAATCAAAATAATCGAAATAGTCAAGAATCGTTGGAATCTAGTAAAATGGATGATGCACCAAAAGATGAAGAAAGAGTGGCATTACTTAAAGATTGAATAATGTAATGATGTGAAATTGTATACTGATAAGCCTTTTCGTCAATTATTAGGATGTTTTAGCGTATGTAGCGGCAATGACAAGGCCAGATATTTGTTATAGCATAAATAAACTTAGTCAATATCAAGATTGTGCGACTGATGAGATTTATAATTATGCAAAAAGAATTCTACATTATTTGAAAGGTATGATAGATTATACTTTGAGTTACCATTGTGGAGGTGGTGTAGATGAATATAATCTTCCTATCTAATGCTTCAATTTCTTCTTGGGTTTTTACATCAATATAATCTTATCGGTATTACCCTACAACGTTACCTGTATATATGTACATAGGTAGTTTTTATTCTCGAAATATACCATTAACCAACTTCGAGTATTTTTCTATAAGGGATTAAAGGCCTTAATTGATGAAAATTCTAGTGTAAGTATTTTCAAGCATAAAAGCCTTGCTTTCACAACTTTTACAACTAACTGTTCGTTCATAATGTTTAGTCCAGTATAATAATGGAGAAAAAGGGCCCATGCTCTTTGTTAGAAAAAAATTGTTCATTTTTTTGAGTAAAAAATTGTTGCAAACATCGTTACTACTGCTCCACACGATATCAACGATAACATGAAATATTGAAATGATGAAAATTTGATTCAGGTTCAACGTTAGATTCTCGAACAAGAGGTTGTAGGTTCGAGCCCAGCTGAAGACCTGAACAAAATCAGAAATCTTAACTGCGTATGTTTTGAATTCTTGCGGCAAATCCACGGTTTACAGGAGCAAATCAAATCATTTCGGAAGAACATAACATTATGTGATCGAATGAAGAAGTCCGATTTTTTTTACATGTAAAAGGGTCTGAATTGTTAACCAAACCAATACCTGCTATCATCTTCCTAAAATTAATTAACCAACACATTTCATTCAATTATTTTCATTCTTCAAATATAAATTATCAAATAAAATCACAAATAATAATAAAAATGGAACATAAAAGAATTACAAAATACCAGTTGAGCAATAAAAACACGAAACATTCAACGCGGATATTTATAAAATACAGAACAGGTTATTCTTCAGCAGATGAAATATTTTAAAACACTGGTCATGGGGCAAGGAAAAACATGAAATAGGTAGAGGGGCACTAATGAAATGAAAAGCAAAACATTTCACATTTTCAACACGCATCGTGTCAAAAACAATAGTAAAAGTATTGGCAAAGATGGATCAACATTTTTGGGAGAGCTTAAGCCCTCTGTCTAAAAAAAAAGCATTGTTTGAAGTTCCGTTCTATTCTCCAGTTATTCATTAGAGTAAGGGCGAAGCGAACGCAAAGATTTTGCAAAATACCAAGAGTGAAATGTGAGAGCACCGCAGAGCTGAAGCTCCTTAAAGATTTAAGACTCTTTATCTATCTTACTATTATTCATTGTGAACATGTTTTTCATTTTTTTTTGGGGGGGAGGGGGAGTCATTTAAATACTTTTGTAAAATAGGGCCTTTATTCGACCTTATTCTGGAACGAACTGGACCTAATGTAAAACTTCCAGAGCCAGTACCTTAAGCTCAGCAGGCAATTCGGTATTTTATAAGTACATCTCACTAGCTTGTAAAAAAAAAGTAAAATTAAGTAAAATTTCCGAATTAGTAATCGCAATATCTTCAACCTTCCTTGCCTCGCACAGGCACTAAAAATATTCATAAATATTCATACAGCGGAGTATGAGCATTTAAAAGGAGCATAAAATTTACTTTTTTTTCAACTGTTTACAACAGAATAGCCACAGCAAACAAAAAAAAAAAGCTTCGTATCGCGATGCTTTAAGAGTCAAGCTTTCCTGTTGTCCGCGTTCCTAATTCGTCGTACAGGTTTGTATGGTTCATATCGATATTTTAGAGTGGTACACTTTAAGGTTCCAGCATTTTCTCTCATGAAAATAAATTGCCATGACTTGAATATAAATTTAGAAAGAAGCGTAGGCCGACCTTTAATCGGTGAAAGAAAATTCCACGGAAGTGCAATTACCCATGTTTATCGTTAAATTCGGAAAAAATCGAAAAAAATTTCTCTTTACGTGGCTGTAGAAGGGGTTCATTTGAACAGAAATGGTTGAGACTCCCCCCCCGACCTGTATACAAAGTTTCAAGCCGCCAGCTCAATTAGGGCAACCTGTACAGGTGAGCAATTAATTGAAAACGTTGAAAAAATGTTTTTTTTTTCCGGACCTGCAATGGGATGGGTTAATGGGTGACGAGTCGAAACCCCCAAAAAGCACACCCTGGGCACTACCGTCAACTACCTACCGAGCTTCAACCCTCTAGGTGAATTAGTACGACCTGTACAGATAAGCAATCATCAAAATATTCGTACAATGACTCAAATGCACCGATTTCTTGGGCTATAATCGATGTAGACAGATTATTTTTAAATTTGATGTAGTTCTTTCGATTTCCCATCGATTGGCAGCGAAACATTTTCACTTTTCGATTTTTCAACCCCATTTACCCCCTTTTTCTGAAAAATGTACCTCCCTCAATTCGGACCATGGACCGTTTAAACTTTAATAGAAAAATACAGTCGGCGAGTTTTGGCGAAATTTTAAATTGTAATCGGGGATTTCCCTTCGGAAAACTGACCAAAAACATGTATAATTTCTTCTCCCTTCTTTCTTTCCTCTTTGCAAACCTCCAAATTACTTTAAAGTTTACATCAAAAGTAGTGACTAATAATGCTTCCGCGTCTCCGTCTGAAGTTTTCGACAATATTTACCTTCAAATGGAAAAAAAATGAAGTTTTTCAAAAAGAAAAAACTTTTGTACGTTTCTTTCAAAAAAGTATCAATGATTTCGTCGAAAATCTATGAATTTTTCCACGCACACTATCACTGCAGCTAATTTTTATTCATACATATTTTAACTCCGTGGGCAGCGCAAAATCCAAAACTTCAACGCTGTCACTGACTTTCCCTTCTCACATCTTTCAATCTAACAAAACAGTGACGCGCCCAAGGGGCGGCTACCGGGGCTACAGAACCCGCCCTCCATAGATGTGAAAAATTAAAATTTTGAATTTAATTCCAGTCGTGTTGAAAACGTGTCACTATTTTTCAAAATTTCGCCCTCGCTTCGAGTTTAGCCTATCCCTTAGAAAATTTCTGGATGCGCCTACGTAACGAAAGCAGAATTTTTAAATTATTCTTTCCCCTTATAGCTTTCTCTCTTAGGTACCGTTCGAAAAATTTTCTGGATGCGTCCACGAATGAAAATTATGAAACGGAAAATTAATAAGAGATTAACGAGAAAAAACGAACAGAAAAAATCCACACATACTGTAAAGTTAATAAAACGTTTAGAAAATTACATTATTTTCGTACTACTAATCTCGCTTCGTTATAAAATTACAAAATATTTAAACCTAAGCACGACGAAGTCACGCCATATTTAATTTTCTTCATTTAATAATCATCTCATCTATTACAATTATGCAACACCTAAAACTTATAGAATGTATTTTCTTTTTTTTTTTTCATATCTGTTTTTGTTCTTTTCTTTCTTGAAAAAAAAAAAAAAAAAAAAAAAAAAAAAAAAAAAATAAAATTTTTTTTTTTTTTTTTTTTTTTTTTTTTTTTTTTTTTTTTTTTTTTTTT